>JAMWET010001901.1:0-21320 GCA_024036415.1 Prochilodus magdalenae | reverse complement strand
TCAGCTCTCGGATCAGATCCACTGAGTTCCTGTTTGTGAATGTTTATGCCCATAATAACGGTGGTGAGTGAGCTCGTCTGTTCCTCACACTACAGACAGCACTGCAGCAGGTTCCTGGTGATCCAGTGGTAGTGATGGGGGGACTGGAACTGTACCCTGGACCCTACTGTAGACAGAACTGGGGAGGAGCCACACCCTCAATCCGCTATGGTGCTGGGAGGTGTTGTCCGTCAGTGTGGACTGGTGGATACGTGGAGGGAAAGCAACCAACTTGTGAGGCAGTACACCTGGGTTAAGGTATCAGGGACCAGAATCAGTGCAGCCAGGCTGGACAGGTTCTATGTGTCCTCGGCACGCAGGAACAGGTTTTTAAAGACTGGTATACATCCTTCTGGGTTCTCAGATCATCATCTGATATCTGTGGATTTTATTACACCTAGCACACAGAGGGAGGGCTCTTACTGGAGGTTTGACCTCAGGCTGCTCCAGGATGAGGGTTTTAGTGCACTCTTTAGGACGTTTTGGGAGGAGTGGAGGCTCAGGAAGGCAGAGTTTAAGAGCTTGGTCTCCTGGTGGGAGGTGGGGAAAACACAAATTAGGGTCTTCAGCCAACAGTACTGTGCACATAGCGCTGACATGGTCAGTGACACCCTTTGTGGGCTAGAGGCAGAAATAAGGCTGTTGGAGAGAGAGCTGGTTGACTCGGGCAACATTGGAGTGAGTGGGCAGCTGGACAGAAGGAGGAAGGCCTTGAGCTCCTTCCTCCATGAACATTCAAAGGCTGCACTGACTAGACACCGGTTCTCCACCATCAACGACATGGACTCTCCAAGCGCCTTCTTTTTTAACTTACCAAAGACCGCCAGACCCCAGAACAGGATGCTGCATCTTCGCTCTGTGGACGGGAGGGTAACTACAGTGCCGGCTGAAATGAGGACCTTAGCCACGGACTTCTACAAGGACCTGTACGGTGCAGTGGAGTGTGACCCTTCATGCAGAGATGAGCTGCTGTGTGATCTGCCCAGGATTACCGGGGAACAGGTGGACCTCTTGGAAGCTGTACTTGAGCTGCAGGAATTGACCACTGCTGTACAGGAGCAAACATCTGGTCGTGCCCCCGGCATTGACGGTCTTCCTGCTGAGTTCTATAAGCACTTCTGGGGGACTATCGGAGAGGACCTGTTTGCGGTTTTTAAGTGCTGTTTCTCTGAGAGACGGTTGCCTGTGAGCTCATCTAGGGCGGTTCTATCACTGCTACCAAAGGCTGGAGATCTGGGACTGTTAAAGAACTGGAGGCCGGTAGCACTGCTGTGCTCCGATAATAAGATCCATGCACTCCATAGTGCACGACAATCAGACTTATTGTATACCCCACCGCACCATAATGGACAATCTGTTCCTGGTCCAAGATGTCATTGACTTGTGCGGCATGGACTCCTTGGACATAGGTCTTCTGAAGCTGGATCAGGAGAAAGCGTTTGACAGAGTTGACCATGGTTACCTGTTTAAAACTCTCCAGGCGTTTGGTTTTAAGAGGTTAAAGTTAAGAGGTTAGAGGTTAAGAGGTTTTATCTCCTGGTTGAGTATTTTATATTCAGAGGCCTCCTTTCTGTTGAAGGTTGGAGGTGGTCTTAGTGCCCCTTTTAAAATGGGTAGGGGGATACGACAGGGCTGTCCATGCTCCTGGGCATTGAACCCTTCCTGCACAGACTGCGGGCGGAGCTACAGGGCTTCTCCATGAGGGGTTTCTGTCAGGTGTGGGCCCAGGGGGATGTGCTATGCTCCGTCTGTGAGGACGGTTTAGTCCTCCTCTTTTAAAATCAGGTTTTAACTGTGTGTGTTTTAGTTTCTTACCCAGTGTGCTGTAAGTTTTAAAGGACAAAAGTGTTAATAAAGTCTGTTTCAAAGTCAAAGTCTCTCTCTCTCCCTCTCTCTCTCTCTCTCCTTCTCTCTCTCCCTCTCTCCTTCTCTCTCTCTCTCTTATTCTCTCTCTCCCTCTCTCTCTCCTTCTCTCTCTCCCTCTCTTTCTCTCTCTCTCCTTCTCTCTCTCTCTCTCCTTCTCTTTCTCTCTCTCCCTCTCTCTCTCTCCTTCTCTCTCTCCTTCTCCCTCTCTCTCTCTCCTTCTCCCTCTCTCTCTCTCTTTCTCCTCTTTCTCTCTCCTTCTCCCTCTCTCTTTCTCCTTTTTCCTCTCTTTCCCTCTCTCTCTCCTTCTCTTTCTCCCTCTCTCTCTCCTTCTCTTTCTCTCTCTCTCTCTCCTTCTCTCTCTCTCTCCCTCTCTCTCTCGCTCCCTCTCTCCCCACACCACAATGCACTCACAAACACATGTTAATTCACATCCAAGTTTCTGCTGCGACAGTGTGTGTGTGTGTGTGTGTGTGTGTGTGAGAGAGAGAGAGAGAGAGAGAGAGAGAGAGATCTGTTATTCTTATGTGTGTTTATGTTAATAAAGATGTTGGTTTGTTCTTCTTCTCTCTACAGTCTGTTTAACTGTAGTATTACAGAGGAAGGCTGTGCTGCTTTAGCTTCAGCTTTGAAATCAAACCCCTCACACCTGAGAGAGTTGGATGTGGGCTGGAATAAACCAGGAGAGTCAGGAGTGAAGCTGCTCTCTGATCTGCTGAAGGATCCACACTGTAAACTGGAGAAACTACAGTGAGTTACTGAATTACAGTCTCTGTATACATATTCTCCCAGTGGATGTTGATCTACATTTTAGATTTAAATCTCCTCCTTAATCACACACAGACGTAGAGATTGTTGTGTGAGGGAGGTGTGAGGTTTGTATGAAGAATGAATTAGTATGTTTAATGGAGATTGTGTGAGGTTGTATTGTTTGAGATGTTCAGTTAATTCTTCTGATACAGCTTCTGTTCTTTTTTATGTTTTGTGTGAAATAGTTTTGAATATTTAGGGTTTGTAGTTTTTGATGTGTTGCTGTTTTGAAGCCTCTGATGCCCCTTTCCTCACCAAGAATGTAAATTTCTTCCTAGTGTGTTTCAGGCAGACAGACTAAAGAGAGTTACTTTCTGTAATGACCTGATTTATTACCGGTGTTAGTGTGTATGTGAGAGAGTTGAGTCTGTGTGTTAATACTGTACACTAGAAATCCCACCAAATATAAAATGTCCAGTAGAAAGTTTAAATAAAGCTAGTTGCTAAAATGCTGGTTGCTAAAGTGCTGATTCCCAAGTCACTGGGTTTGGCGACCAGCCTGGTGGGGATGACCATGAGTTAAAGGACTCAAGTCGATGAACAGTATTCGAGTGTAAGGGTTCCGTTTGTCCAGGTGGGTGAGAGACCTCCGTTGTGAGGAAGTCCACTGCATGTGTTGAACTGTTCTGGTCAAAATGAGCACAGAACTGATTAAGCACCTGTAAGAGAGAGGCACTGCTGGCTGGGGGGCTCAGGGAAGGAGGTCTGTATTCAGGAATGGTTTGGAGAATCAGATCAGTGTATTGGTTTTATTAGTACTGATGAAGGTGGTGCTGTTTATCTAGTGATGGTGTTCATCCTGATTGTGTTTGTGGGTGGAGTCTGAGTGCTGACTGTGATAAGTGTGTTTATATTTGATCATTCTGTCCTGTTTTCTGTTTTACAGCATCAGAACCTGGACCAGACCTGACCTGAGTCTCACACATGAGAAGAGAGGAGAGGATGAAGTCTTATAGACCACACACTGTATGTGACTCTACATGGTGATGTGTGTTTGGGATCTGTATTGGTCAAATCTGTGAACACAGCTGTACCACAGAGCTGTGTGCTTTCCTCCTGACCCCACTTCCTGTTTACCAGTGACTGCACCTCCAGTGTCCATCAAACTCCTCACATTTGGTGATGAGAGCATGTACAGGAGGAGAAGAGCCTGACGTTCTGATAACGACAGGAGGTCATCACTCAGACTAGTGGAAATGTTGGTAGACTTTAATAAACTCCTTCTAGAAGTCGACACTGAGCTCTACTTACAGGAGGATCAAACACAGGAGCCAGAATATACATGTAGTGGACTGTCTACACTGTGTATAGTTATACATCACTGTGTATAGTTATACATCACTGTATATAGTTATACATCACTGTATATAGTTATACATCACTGTGTATAGTTATACATCACTGTATATAGTTATACATCACTGTGTATAGTTATACATCACTGTATATAGTTATACATCACTGTGTATAGTTATACATCACTGTGTATGGTTATACATTGTGGTAGTCGTATTCGCTACCCCGTGCTCAAAGAATCAACTCGATCAGTCAGCCTTACGAATGTAGAAAAACACTCTTTAATCCTGCAGTGAATTAACGCCGGCGGAAGGTTTCAGAACTGCGTCTGACAAGAACCTTGCCTTACATTGTCATGGTTACATTTTTATATACCACGGATACATGATGTGTTACGTGACCTTTACACATTGACCAGGCTGGCCTTTGATGTCCTGTGTTGATTTCTAATCTTCTGAGCCCCCTGTGATGAGGCTGGTGTGAAGTTGACAGTACCCATTGTTTCCCAGTAACGAAGTCACCATTTATCTGCTCCTATTCCCCAAATGGACCAATATGCAAGAACATGTGGTAAAACAAACCTAATGAATAGAACATATAAACCAGGAAAAAATTCCCCCACAACATCACTGTATATAGTTATACATCACTGTATATAGTTATACATCACTGTGTACAGTTATACATCACTGTATATAGTTATACATCACTGTATATAGTTATACATCACTGTGTACAGTTATACATCACTGTATATAGTTATACATCACTGTATATAGTTATACATCACTGTGTACAGTTATACATCACTGTGTACAGTTATACATCACTGTGTATATAGTTATACATCACTGTATATAGGTATACATCACTGTATATAGTTATACATCACTGTGTACAGTTATACATCACTGTGTACAGTTATACATCACTGTGTATATAGTTATACATCACTGTATATAGGTATACATCACTGTGTACAGTTATACATCACTGTGTGTAGTTATACATCACTGTGTATAGGTATACATCACTGTATATAGTTACACATCACTGTGTATAGTTACACATCACTGTATATAGTTATACATCACTGTATATAGTTATACATCACTGTGTATAGTTATACATCACTGTGTATAGTTATATATCACTGTATATAGTTATACATCACTGTGTATAGTTATACATCACTGTGTATAGGTATACATCACTGTATATAGTTACACATCACTGTGTATAGTTACACATCACTGTATATAGTTATACATCACTGTATATAGTTATACATCACTGTATATAGGTATACATCACTGTGTACAGTTATACATCACTGTGTGTAGTTATACATCACTGTGTATAGGTATACATCACTGTATATAGTTATACATCACTGTGTATAGTTATACATCACTGTGTATAGTTATACATCACTGTATATAGTTATATATCACTGTATATAGTTATACATCACTGTGTATATGTACCCCAGACTTCATGTGAGCCACAAACATCACATGTTTAAAATTTCTTGTTAGTCGTGTGGTTAATGTATTTTAGCCGAGTGATTTGTACTAAGCTGCAGCCAAACGTAGCAGAGAAACTAGCCTGTGTGGTTAATGCAGCCATCGTATAGCGCTTTTCCTCTCCCTCTGTCTTTCTCTGTGTGCTTCGAAGGAGAGACCTGCAGCTACACATTAACAAGTTCAATGCTAATATGAAAAGAAACCACATAGCTCAAAGCTAAACTAACAGTACCTCCCTTTACAAGTGGAGCAAAGGACCCCTTCCCACATAAAGGAGACCCTTGTTGAGTTGAGCTGTTGTAGCTAGCTTTTTACTGCTGGGCTGCATGGTCCGAGTTAACCGAGTTTAAGCTATAATTCAGTTAAATGTGGAGTAAAAGATTTTATTTCCTACTCTGAGCTGCTGCCAGTTCTACACGCTATTGAGAAAAGGGGGCCAAAAGCTGCATATTAGTCCTAGAGGTATATTCTATATGTTCTAAAATGAGTCAGTGGTGTACAGTTAAAGAAAACTTACTGTTTGTGAAAAAGAGTTTATTTAATTAGTATGTACTGCATGAGGTGTTTGTTCTACAGCAACAGAGAAAACAGAACGTTAGCTTCATTACTTGGTAAAAATACATTTGAAATGTGTAAATATGTACCTGTTGTTCAAGAGACCTGTTAAGAAAATGTATTGCTGTTAATAAAGACATGTACATTTTATTAGATATGTGATACGAGTAGCTAGTAGTTATTGTACAGTGCTATCAGAAACTGAATGTGACTATGAGTGATGGCTGAGAGTGAGACTTGGACACACAGAGTAAAGGTCAGGTTTTTTAAGAGCACCAGAAATCCTGGAGAACAGATCTTCAGCTGCACCATGGATTTGTCCTGCACAGTGATGGCAAGCCACCCAAAGGAACTGAACTGAACTGACCGCTCTTAAGTCCATTCCTAGCTACCCAGTTATGGGTATAGAGCTTCTTGTTTTGTTTTTGTCAGAATCAACCAACTTAATTCGACACGCCCTGAGATAGAAACAGCGTAAGGTTTATTATAGAAGTTAGTAGTACAGCTCAACAGCAACAAACAGGCCATCATAACAGAGGGGAAAGGCGGAGTCAGAACCAGGAGAACAGGCAGAAGGTAAAAACCAAATACAATCAACCAGCAGACGAACCAAAGAGAAAATCCACAAGAAATAACCAGAGCACAGAGAGAGTCTAAACTGGAGACAGAGAGAACAAGCGAGAGAATGCTTAGTATGGAATGAGAGTGGCAGTACTTCACAGATTGACTGGAAAAATGGGTATATCAGCAAACAGGTGTAGTGAAAAACAGATGTGTGATCAGAACGCGGGAGAAGAGGAATGTGAAAACAGGACGTGATTGGAGGGTTGTGGACATGTGACTCTGGGAGATCAGAGGTAGAGGGGAAACCCTGGAAGCATGACAGTTTTTGATTTACCTTATTTGTTTCTGGGTTTTACTGAAAAAAGAAAGCTGAAAAGGTGTGAAATCTGAACTAAGCTACCGTAACTGAAATAAGTGAAGTTAACCAAAGCTAATTTAAATAGATTCAAATTAAATAATCCTAAACCATAAACAACCATAAACTGATCACTTTAACTAATTAAACACAAAGTAAATAATAAATCTTTAAAACAATTCTAATTCTAACTAGGCCTATATATAATAACCAATAACCAAACTTTATGTTTAACCCTTTCTTGTCTGTGGTGAATGCTGAGACATACCCCCACCTCCTGAACAAACCTACACTGGTCCTTTAGCGTAGCAGAACCCTATACTGTCTGTATCTACTCAGCTGCGTTGTTGCTGTATATCAGTTACAGTATTAAGCTGAGTTGTGGAAGCGCTCTATCTACACTATATATGGTTATATATTACTATATATAGTTTTAATTTAAAATGTTTACTGAAGAATAACAAAAATGAAATAATGTGTTTTAATAGACTTTTATGTCCATCTAAATACAAAGCCACACAGTTACTGATCTGCTCCATTTCTACAAATATGAATCATAGATCGATTTATCAAAGTGTCACTTCTTCTTTCTACCCTGTTCATCCTCCTCACTTTAATTCACAGTACTCCTGTGTTTTAATCTGTCCTAGATTTACAAACTGTGTTATATTATAGGTCAACAGTTTATATAACTTTTAAATCATCATTCCAGCATGTGTATATCTTCTGTTGATCATTTCCTTGTTATATTATTGTAACCCTGGACATTATATTTAAAAAAAAAACTAACTTTTGAGTGAATTAGTGTCAGTATCAGTTCATTTAGACACTGTAATTTTAAGAATAGATAAATAAGTTAGATCGAGTGCAACTCTGGTTGAAACCTATTTCTTATGTTTTGGAGTCTGCAGGAGAGCAGTAACATTATGATTGCATGAGTGAAGTGTCAATCAGGGTCTCCCATGTTCTGATTGGTGGGTGGGGAGGTGGGAAGTAAGCCTGAAAAGGGGAGGAGTTCGTACGAGGGAGACGAGAGAGAAACAGCAGGAGAGAAAGTGGAGTGGAAGTGGGTGTAAACAGTGTACAGATCGTTTCCTTTGGTAGAGAGAGTGTTATAAACAGGTTTCAGGGTGGATTTTGTATTTACCGTACCACCGTGTTTATAAGTCCTGACACCCGACGGTGCTTGGCTGTTGGCGAGAGCTAGCTCGCTAGCTAGCTAAGTGTTGTGGACTTTGTGCGGGCCCTCTGTAGCTCACGTGCACGGACCAGCTCGCTCTTCATCATGTGGATTTTGTATCAGCCCACAGTAAAGATCAGATAGCCCCCACTGTGACAGGAAAGGCATTGTGGGATCTCTGATGAAGACTGCCCTACTTTTCCTACATCCCGCTCTGCACAGGAAGTGGGGTAAGTTTCTTCCACCTGCTGCCTCTGAACTGTAAGTCATATCCCTCTCTCCATGTCCAAGAAGGGGCTAGGTCTTTAACCACACGCCCGCTAGCACCATCCACCAGCCGGACTGCTCTGGTCTGTGTGAGTGTGGGCCCTGTCTGAGTGCTCTTATATGTTAAGTCTCTAAGCTGCATGGCCATGTGTGTATAACTCTACTGTGCTCCGATGGTGGGGTGTGTTTCTGCTTATCTCTAAAGAAGGATTATTTCACATTTAGGGAGGTGCAAACAATCTAGATACACTGGTGACATTTGGTTATTGTTGTTGGTATCTAAATGAAGCTTGGAAATTAAAGGGGTACTCTGTATTACATAGCCTTATTTGTGTACGAAGAGGCTGAACTATTTTATTTCTTTATTTTGCTGAACACCTGTTTATTGTTTTGCGTAAATCGATGGGTTTTGGCATAGAAACGTATGCAGTCAGACTATAAACCTACCTTGGTCTATAAGAACTTTAAATACACCTCAGTAAAGCTGATTAATAACTTCGCTCTAAGTGTGTCGGTTTATTTTTGTACACATACACTGAAAGCGTGGCTGGGTATCTCATTCTCGTGGGTCCTAAACTGAACCCTGAGGGGCCCTCGTCCTCTATATTTAAAGCATATGGGCCAATAGGAGGCACTAGGGCTACATTATTGAATGATCATGTACACAGGTGTGAGCTGTATCTTCCATTTCAGAACTACACAGCTGTGAAACCCTCACAGTTCATCTGGGAGAATTATGATTTCCTCCTGAGCTGAGGTCTCACTGTAAATGTAAATCTCATGGCCATCATAGCACCACCGAACACTGTGTTTAGCTGTGTACCTTAAGACTTACCTTGAAGTACCATTACAAACTGTAGCTAAGCTAACAGTGGTGGATCTAGAACATTTTAGAGGTGGCAGGCAGTGGACAGGGGAGCATGTTAATGCGGCAGCGGTGAAAGAGTGTATTATGTCTAAGATAATTTGTTGAGACTTTAGTTAATGCCTTAATTACTGGCAGATCATGTACCCTTAATATAAAACCTTACCAATGTGGTACTTTATATTAAGGGTCCATGATCCGCCAGTAATTAAGGCAGTAACTAATGATACATTAATCAGAAAGTCATTAATCAGGAACAAATGAAGGAGTCATATATTAACAGCCACACGACTGAGCTACGCAGCATTAGCTAAAACAGTGATGTACTAGTGATAAAGATGGAGGTAATAAAGCCTTTGTTCAGAGTCTGAATTCATCAGGAGTTCATGTGTTAATGAAGCATTTTGGTGTCACGAGATCAGTGTTCTGGATTAATGTGTATCAAAGTCACCTGTCTGTTTTCTGTAGATCCATCATCGTTTCTACCTGTGTCTGGTTGGTCTTACTGTTTAAGCAGTCCTTCTGTTTTCCTGTGTTTTACCTGTGTAAGGTCTGAAGTTTGTTACCTTCTCTGCTTCTACCTGCCTGTTGTCTATTAGTTACAGTGGTGGACAAAATACACAAATCATGTACCAGAGTTAATGTAGAGATTACCCAAGGTAAAATATTACTCCAGTAAAAATCCTCCCTTTAGACCTCCACTGGAGTAACAGTACTAAAGTATTTACCTTCAGATGTACTTAAGCATGGAGAGTAACAGGAGCATGATTTATTATAGGATTTCCCAGTTTAGCCTGATCACCTAAGCCCGAGGTCAGAGGAGAGAGAGGCTAGGAGGCAAGGAGAGGAAAGTGTAAAGGCAGGAGGAGATCTAAACAGAAGAGGTCTGGGTGGGACCCAGACTGGCCTAATATTCCTGGCGTCAGATTTAAAATTTACAAAATTACTTTATGATATTGTAAACTGTAAATACATTATTAAACAATTGTATTAAAAACAGATGTACAAAAAAGGACAAAGACTACTGTTCAGTAGTGCTACATCAAGCACATTACCACAGCGTTACATTTAAATTTTCCAGAATGATGTGAGCAGTTCTGATGGACTTATCTTTAAAGATGTCGTTACATTTGATGGCTGTCTGTGTAGAAGAAGTTTTTTAGTTCCAGGCTTTAAGATTCCCTAAGATTTTAATTTTCAGAATTTTTTCCATTCAGTGTGTATTTCAGCTTTTGATGACATGAAGGAGCCAGTTCTGATTAAAAGATGATTGAATAACAATTAATATATCATGGTATCTGCCAGATGCTCCATATTTCAGAAGGGGCATTATGGGTGTGGTATGCAAAGCTGCCCCATACGTGTGTAGTAGACGTAAAAGGGAATTTAGTTTTTAAATTTCATATAAATCTGCATCAGGTTAAATACACTCCAATATGAGACACAGTACATATGTTCTCCTGAGTTGTGTAATCAGTGTTAAGAAGAATTAAAATGAATTGAAAAGATTTCAATTATAATGGAGATCATTTGGGTTCAAACACAATGCAGTTGTAATGAGGGGAGCTCAGACATAGGGATGGGATCCATGTGCCAGGTTTTAATAGGAGAAAATGAAAATGCTCCACAATACTAAAGGGGAAGGAGGGGCTTTTTAAAGGGAAGGTAATTGCAGGGGAAACTGGATGCAGGTGAGAAGAGCAGGAATGGAAAAGTACTGGAGCTGTGTCTAAACTTCTGGTGACGCCGACCTCTGGTGGCCAGTACATGAAGTGTCCTGGGGCCAACTCCCCTGAGAAACCCAGACAGCAGTCTCCTTAAAGAGATCTGTCCATTCTCTCAGTCTGAAAGGTGAGCGCTTTCTACATTGTGCCTTCTCCTCTGACCACAAACTATTTTTTCTTTTACCACACACAGTGCTAGGGTGGGCTTTTTGTGTTGCCTATGAGATCATGCCCACCATATCATGTATTAACGTTTGGGTTTGGCATTACTACAAACACCATATGACATGTAGGAGCAACAGTTACTGAGCTGTGATTAATATTAATATTGTATCATCATAATTTAAAGTCTGTAAACGAATGAACATAACGGATAATGACCCGACCCTGAACTCTTACTCGTCTGTAGCATGTCGGCGAGGTCTGTGTGGTTCATGTTCTTCAGGACACGCAGTGTGATCTTCAGTGCTGCCTCTCTAAAACTCTGATCCTCCTCATCCTCCACAGATCCTCCACAGAGTAATCTCTCTGCCTCCAGCTTTACAGGTTAATGACCATCAGATAGGAAGTTAATGGAACAATAATCTGTGTATTATGTGCTGTTATCTGATTATTTCAGTGGGATTTAAATCAAAACTTTAACTTAATATTTTAATTAAATGTCTTTAAACATATTTTACAGTAAAGCAGTAATCATTTTTACAGTCATATGTCCTCTATTAGTTCCACACACCTGGTCCATGTTTCTCCTGGTAGGTTCTGGTGTCTCACTCTGCACTCTGTTTGAAACACAACATGGTTTTAACTGCGGCATATGGAAAACCTGATCCACACATCAACGACACGATCTATAAGAAACACTGTGTGGGGATTTAGGTACGTATGTATGGAAGCTTTAACTCAGGTGTAAAGCCACTACACAACATTCTGGAGAAGAGGAAACTGATGACTCCTGTGGTGAAGCAGGGGATTACAGATGTGGACCCCTTTATAAAGATCAATCAATCATCAGTATAGATCCCCTTTATAGCATCATTATAATTACATCATTCCCAAATCCCCCAATCACATCCTCTATAGCCCACCTACAGGAACAGATACGGCTAAATAAAGAACACAGAGTCACCATAATCTAACGCTGCTCATATCAACATTAAAATAAACACAGACAATATTATTAACAGAAATTATGATGTCATGTATTTCTTAGACATATTCAGTATACATGTTCACTTATTATTATGGTCTATGATGATGGCAGGTCTATCTGATTTACATGCTGCTATAAATATCATTAAAACATAGAGGCTGGTTGGTCTGTGCAAAAATAAGGATCCTTTTAGCAAACAGCCCGACATCTCAAAATGATGAACGTGATTATAATAATGATTTTAAAAAGAAGTACAACTATTATTAATAACTAATAATAATAACTGTCCTACACTAATAACTAATTATCATTGCTGGGGACAGTTTCATTCTACACTGATACGAATTTGGTTTCACATTTTATTAAAATCAATGAAGGCTAATGTACATGAACTACACACAGGACCAAAATTAACAGGTGTGGAGTAAACGGTGTGTGTGGATGTGTAAGGGTGTGTGAGGCTGGGGGAGTTTAAATACTGTGCGGTACATTATACTGTTATATTCTACTTTAAGTTATACTGTATATTACACAGAATAATGAACTACAGAGGGAATAAAATATTTTTAGGGCTGTGTTGTTGTTGTTGTTGTTGTTCTTGTTTGTTTGCGTCAGAAACTTCTGAACCACTTTCCCATCGGGATCACTGGAGCTCAGAGTAAAGTTTTAATCCCTCTTCATTTTCACATCATTCTTACCTGAACTCTGTAGAACTGCTCCCCTCTCTGAGGTTTATTAGTTCATCCACTGAAAAGTCACTCTGCATGGACACACAGCTGGGTTCAGGTGAATCAGATCTCTTACCCTGATCCAGTCTTTAATCCTGTCCTGCAAGTTGGTGTACAAACAAACACTTCACAAAAGATCATGATGCTGTGTTGGTACCATGTTGACCAGTAGGTGTCAGTATCTCGAAAAGATACAAACTCAGATATGAGATTAGAATATGAGTCCAATGGGTTAAAATGGGTTTAATTACTCGAAATGAAGACAACAGAAGATCTATCTATCTATCTATCTATCTATCTATCTATCTATCTATCTATCTATCTATCTATCTATCTATCTATCTTCCATGTGTGGAGTCTATAAATACTCTGGGTGGTGGTGCTGGAGGAAGGATCAGCTCAGTTCTATTGAATGAGAGCAGCTTTAGAACAGTACTGAGCTCTACACTGATTACTACACACCAGTCACATGAAGAGCTCCAGGCAGGATGTTCAGTAAAGTGGAACTAGTTAATGGTTTAAATGTGTTGCAGTGTGTTATAGCTGTTTCTCGTCTCCAGCTGGTTCCACAGTGTAGTCCCCTGAGTCTCTGCTCCCTCCCTCCTCTCTGCAGCTGTGTGAGGGTTCAGCCTCACTGCTCTGCCTCCTGTCTAGCTACTCTCCACAGGGGGCACTGGTCAGCTGGACAGTGGCTCAGAAATGAAGCTGAACATCTGGGAGAAAGAGGACTGAGGCCTTTTAATGCAAATCTGAGTTTCACCCCACCGCACTCCAGATGAGCATAAAAAAGCTGTACAAAGTTCCATTTCAAAGAAATGGTGACAGGGTGAAAGAGCTACAGTACCAGTATGAATGACTGCCTTGTTCATAGGTAATGACACACAGGCTAGACATTCTGATGCCACTGACAATTTGATCAACGTAAATATTTACTATTGAGGCAAAAACAAAGCATTCTGAGCGAGGTACGTGCTTTTGCAGGTATTTCATTGAGTTTTGCTGTTTGCACAACTGTTTTGAGAAATGCACTTGTTGTGATGCCAATAGATAGAGATAGATAGATAGATAGATACTTTATTGATCCCGAAGGAAATTTAGCAGCCAGTAGCGGTTTCACAAAAACGAACAGCACAGATACACATAATAATACAAAAATATAAAAATAAAACAGTGTTGTGCAGTATGAGAAACCTAAAAGGGATGTTCAGTAACGGCAGCAGTATTACTAACTATTAAGGTATGTATATAGAACTATACATACTGCGAGTCACTATCTATGGATATGTTAATATAAATATATAAATATATCTCACTTCGTAAGGAGGCAAGAAATATATACACAGAAGTACAAAACAGGCTGTAGTGCAAAAGTAATAAATAAATGAGCAAGGGACGCGGTTATCAGCAGATAAATGAACAGAATGAATTAACATCATAGACATGATATTTAAGTGGAGTTGAGTGTCCAGGAGTGCAGATGTACAGTATATGTACAGTATATACAGTAAGTGTCAGAGTGTCCAGGAGGTAAAGATGTGCAGTATATACAGTAAAGTGAATAGTGCATAAATAATGTCAAGCATGATGTGAGAAATGTATCAAGTCGACTGAAAAAACTGTAACACTCTAATCTAACTGTCAGTGAGTTGTAGTCACAGTGCTGGGAGTTTAGTAGACTAACCTGATGTTAAAGAGACTCAGTTTATAAGTCTTTATAGTTTATAGACTAATGATGCTGATTAAAGACGTATGGAGTCTGAAATGGATTGTGATGGGATGGTGGTGTAGAAGAACAGGTTCTGTGTTGATTATGAGAGATAATAATGTGAGTGTAAAACAATGTAACCTGTTACAGTTTTTTCAGTCGACTTGGCACATTTCTCACGTCATGATTTACATTGGCATCACAACAAGTGCATTTCTCAAAACAGTTGTGCAAACAGCAACACTCAATGAAATACCTGCAAAAGCATGTACTTCACTCAGAATGCTTTGTTTTTGCCTCAGTAGCAAATATTTGCATTGATCAAATTGTCAGTGCCATCAGAAAGTTTAGTCTGTGTGTCATTGCCTATGAACAAGGCAGTCAGGATACTTAGTCATGTTGTCAGTGCAACAGTGTACACGGTAAGTATAGAAGTGTGGAGTGATTCTCTTGATTCCAGCTCATAATACACTACAGGACAAAAAGAGTAATGAGATACATATATTGTTCATTTCGGACAATAATCACTTCAGCTATAGCAAAAATGTCAGTATGCATAAGGGCTTTACCTGTACATACAGGCACCGTAGCTCTTTCACCCTGTCACCATTTCTTTGAAATGGAACTTTGTACAGCTGTTTCATGCTCATCTGGTGTCGTTTCAGAACCCGATCAATAGTGGAGATGCTTATAGATTGAATATACTGAATATGATATATTGAATACTCTTGTTGAGCTGTGATAATGGGACCTCTGCCCACCACCTGTGAGCTTGTCTTGCAGTTCTATATGGTATAAGAATGCAAAAATGCAAAACATAAGAATAACATTTAAAAATTGATGTCAATGTCCTCTTAGCCTCCCACCATGCAGGATTACCCCTCTTTTTGGCCGTTCACCCTGTACGTGGCCTTGTCTTTCCATTGTGAGACTTTGTGATACAACAACATTTTGTGTCTATATACTGTATGTTTGTCAATTGAAGGTTCATGAAATGCACCTCTGACCTATGGTTGAGAGCTATTTCACCATTGGGTGATCTAAACCTTCACAAATTCCCCTTCTTAACTGAAAGCCAGGATTCATACAAGAACAATCAAGGATAATCAATCATGGATAAATTATCAAAATGTACCAAAAAGTTTCATAGAAATATACAAATAGCGCCAACATGTTCAGCACCTTTGCATGTAATGACCTAGGCAATGACCTAAAGCCTTAATGTTTTGGAGCGTAAGACAATTCAGCAGACAATCAGTAGAAGACATTTTGCTAAACCTGACATAAGCAACTGATAATGTAAAAAACAGCAGACAATTGTACACGACCATTTGCATAAATGTACAAAAGCATTTGCAAAATGTGAAACACAATGAGAAATGCTAGTATGATGTGCACAAGTGACAAGGAGATGTGGAGATTGAATGAACAGTTTTGAGAATTTCTACTCTGCGCCGAGAAATGAACAAAATCGACCAAGAAAAACTGTAAATGCTGGTTGGCACTGGTATAGGTCTGTAGTTATCAGTGCAGTCAGTCCATAAGTCTGGGTGAACATGTAATCTATCAGAGGACTGATTTCCACTTTCCTCTACAGCCTGGACCGCCAACACCTTCTCTACTCTGTATGTATCATGTGACCAGAAAGAGTCATTAAGAGCTTTTACACCGCCCAGAGTTTCAGATGATGACTGTGTGCACCTTCAGGGTTCCAGGTGAGGTCCTAACCCTGGAATGTATTCTGGTATTAGGGGAAGCCATCACCATTAAACTTCAAGAAATATAAGCTGTACTGATGACCCTCTGGATTCACTTTCTTTTGGAGAGATGGTGAGCCACCTACTTAACAAGAGCAATACCTTGATCAAATATCATCTCTTTACCTGTTCATCTTCAACCCTGGTTGTTGATGATAGGGAGGAGCTTTTCCTGCACCGTCTGTCTTCTGGGCTCATGAGCTCATTTCAGTAATCAGGATCACTCAAACTGGCATATGGGCTACATATAGATTTATACATTATTGCTCTGTGCTTATTTGTGTGTTGAGTTGTGTGTTAGTGAGGTGTGTTTCCTCTCCTTCACAGAGTGTGTGATTGTGCTGTTTCACATCCTCCCCCTCAGCACCTGCAGTAGGTCTCAGCTGCAGCAGTGCAGTCTCTGTGCTCTCTGACTCACACAGCTTTTTGTACGGCTCTGTATCACTGTGTGTACGACCAGACACTACTGATGTAGAATTCACCCATACAGTAATAATCTCCTCCATCTTCAGTCTGGACTCCACTGATGGTCAGAGTGAAGTCAGTTCCAGATCCACTGCCACTGAAACGAGCTGGAGTTCCTGATTGTAAGCGAGTGCCATAATAGATCAGGAGTTTAGGAGCTTCTCCAGGTTTCTGCAGGTACCATGAGAGATCAGTGCCATCATCTACTCTGTGACTGGTTCTACAGCGGATGGTGACTGTTTCTCCTGGAAGAGCAGATTTGACTGCAGGAGTCTGAGTCACAGTGGCCTGACCTCTGGATCCTGAAATAACCAATAAGAATTCAGGATGATTCATAAACACACATGATATTATTATTCTCAATATAAGACCCACATATACACCTGCTTTAAAATGTCTTCATAAATCATCTCTATAAAGGGACATATAGAACAGTGTATTACCTGGAGTCCAGAAGATCAGAGTCCAGATGAAGATGGTGATGAAGGTCATGTCTGCTGTGGGTGAAGTTTGTGGAGCAGCAGCTCTCAGTCATGAAGTGTTAAACTCACAGGACTATAAACACTCCCAGAGCACTGAAGCATGTGCTGATAATGCAAAGTCAGCTCTCTCTATGGAAATGTCATTAACTATTCCGTCGGCAGAGGATATAAAAGTCTACACACCCGTTAAAATAGAAGGTTTTGTCATGTAGAAAATCAGACCAAGATGAAACATTTCAGATTTATTTTCACCTTTAACATGTTCTGTAATCTGCACAGTTCAATTGAAAACCCACTGAAATCTTTGAGGGTGGAAAGATACAAATAAACAACTTAATTAAAGCGGTTGCATAAAAATGCACACCCTTAAACTAATACTTTGTTGAAGTAGTCTTTGACTTTATCACAGCATTCAGTCTTTTCAGGTAGGAGTTTATCAGCATGGCACATCTTGACCTGGCAGTCTTTGCCCACTCTTTCCTGCCAAAGCACTACAAATCTGTCAGAAGGAGAGGGCATGTCCTGTGTACAACCCTCTTCAGGTCTTCCCACAGATTTCCAATGGGATTCAGGTCTGGGCTTGGGCTGGGTCATTTCAAAAACATTGGATTTAGAGTTGAGCTTTGGGTCACAGGCCAGAAGGTTTTGTGCCCAAACTGACTGATATTTGGAAATGACACAATAGATCACAGTATCATACTAGAAAGATTAGAAAATAGGATTGGAATCTCAGGAACAGCTTTATCCATAGTGATGTTACTTTAAACAATTTCAAAATGTAGTTTGGACTAGAGGAGGATGAATCCTCCCGTGTGAGTCTGGTTCCCCCGTGTGAGTCCGGTTCCTCCCAAGGTTTCTTCCTTCTACTTGAGGGAGTTTTTCCTTGACACTGTCTCCTTCAGCTTGCTCACCAGGGGGTTCTTTCTTTTCTTTTCTCTCCTTAATGAATAATTAGTGCTGAATTTCAGTAAAGCTTTGTGACATCAGTTGTAAACAGCGCTATATAAATGAATTTGATTTGAACACTAACACTATGCAATGATCAGTGCTGTGAGAGAGGATCTTTAGCTGGAGGTTCAGTTCAGTGCTGTGTGTTGGGCTTGAGTGAGTTTGGCTGAATGAAGCTGAACATCTGCTGAAAGAGTTGCTCTATTCTGGGAGACAGAGGACGACTCAGGCCTGTTAATGCAAATCTGAGTTTCACCCCACTGATCTGTGAGTGAGTCGTAGTCACAGTGCTGGGAGGTTAATAGACTAAGCTGATGTTAAAGAGACTCAGTTTATAGACTAATGATGCTGATTAAAGACGTATGGAGTCTGAAATGGATCAAGATGGGATGGCGGTGTAGAAGAACAGGTTCTGTGTTGATTATGAGGGATAATAATGTGAGTGTAAAACAGTGTAATGAGTGGAGCACTGAATGAAGCTCCAGCTGATTCTCCTGTGGTCTTTATCACAGTGTACAGAGAGTAATCCTGCAGCAGGAACATGACCAGTGAGAACTCACAGCAGTGTTCCTGCACTCCTCCCAGCTCCACACTCCAGGATCAGTAGTGGGAGTGTTACTGATCAGTGTGTGAGAGTGAAGGACAACATGGAGGTCTTAACCACTGAGACACTGTCAGTCATGAGTGGAGCTCAGGACAGTAAAAGCCCTCTGCTGTCTCTCTCCTTACAGTGTGACATCTGGAGAAGAGGTCTCCACTCCTGGTCCTGAAGATCCACCTTCCTGCAAGGTCTACTTCCAACCACAATCTGACACACCTGCTCCAGGTAAGTAACTCCTTCAGAAGCTCCTGATTGGCTGGATCAGGTGTGTTAGTTAGGTAAGGGGGGCAGCATGTTAAATGCAGGTTGGCATTGGTATAGGTCTGTAGTTATCAGTGCAGTCAGTCCATAAGTCTAAGTCTGTCGAAGGACTTACTCCACCTTTCCTCCACAGCCCACCACCAACACCTTCTCTACTGTATCATGTCACCAGAAAGAGTCAAAGAGCTTTTACACCAGCCAGAGCGTCAGTAATAGGCAGTAAACTAACTGGTCAGTAGGCAAACCAGCTTCCGAACATCACCAGCCGTTCACTGTGAACAGTAATGTCAGCTGATGACTGTGTGCACCTTCAGGGTTCCAGGAGAGGTTCTAACCCTGGAATATAGTGAACTATTAGAGGAAGGCATCACCATTAAACCCAGTCCTAGGATGTTCAGCAAATATAAGCTGTACCGATGACCCTCTGGATTCACTTACCTTCGGAGAGATGGCGAGCCACCTACTTAACAAGAGCAACACCTTGATCAAATATCATCTCTACCTGTTCATCTTCAATCCTGGTTGTTGATGGTAGGGAGGAGCTTTTCCTGCACTGCCTGTCTTCTGGGCTCATGAGCTCATTTCGGTAATCAGGATCACTCAAACTGGCATATGGGCTACATGTACATTTATACATTATTGCTCTGTGCTTATCTGTGTGTTGAGTTGTGTGTTAGTGAGGTGTGTTTCCACTCCTCCACAGAGTGTGTGATGGTGCTGTTTCACATCCTCCCCCTCAGCACCTGCAGTAGGTCTCAGCTGCAGCAGTGCAGTCTCTGTGCTCTCTGACTCACACAGCTTTTTGTACAGCTCTGTATCACTGTGTGAACGAGTAACTACTGCTGATGTAGAATAGACCCAGACAGTAATAATCTCCTCCATCTTCAGTCTGGACTCCACTGATGGTCAGAGTGAAGACAGTTCCAGATCCACTGCCACTGAAACGAGCTGGAGTTCCTGACTGTAAGCTAGTAGCACTGTATATCAACAGTTTAGGAGTCCAGAAGATCAGAGTCCAGATGAAGATGGTGATGAAGGTCATGTCTGCTGTGGGTGAAGTTTGTGGAGCAGCAGCTCTCAGTCATGAAGTGTTAAACTCACAGGACTATAAACACTCCCAGAGCACTGAAGCATGTGCTGATAATGCAAAGTCAGCTCTCTCTATGGAAAAGTCTCTATTGGCTGCAGTGATCATGTGACACTGAGTAGAAGAGCATGGAGACAGAAGGAGCTCTTCATGGTGGAGTGTCTAACTGCTGAATATCAGACAGAAGCATGAAGATGTTTCTATGTGATGTTTATCAGCTTCTGTTATTGCTGAAATGCGTTGAACAGAACACACTGTAAACAGTTTAAAACTGTTTTATTGTGTAGACTGTAGAGATTTATGGTCAGTTTGAGGTTTTTACTGGGAGTCATATGTGAATCTTCACTCTCCTGATCTCCACAGCTGATCTTCTCACAGCTCAGCAATCTGACTGTCCAGATCAGTGTGATGTCCTCCTAATGTCCAGTGGGGGGCGATCTCATATTGTTCAGGTTAGAGTGGATCAGTCTTTCTCTGGAGGGATTCTGCAGCTACTGCTGTCAGTCTGTCTCTCAGTGCAGGAGTGTCTGGTGGAGGAACCAAACTGCATGCAGGGAGTGAGTAAATCCACATTTCATTAAACTACTGTTCTCTCTTTCAGCAGGAAATCGTCTTCTGTTCATTTATCCATCTTCATTTTCATTCCTCAACACAACCAATAAGATCTTTATACCCAGCAGCTCTTTAACTGTGTTCTGTTCTTCTAACAGTTTATTATTATTTCATATTCAAGGTCAAATTAAAGTTCATCCATCAGAAACACTGTAGATATTTTAGAATGATGTCACAGATGAATGAATAAATGATAATCTGAGAACAGAATGTGTGATCAGTTCAGACCAAGAAGTTTAAACAGTACAGAAACAAAAGTTCAGGGGTTTCAGAATTTCTACATGTATCTGCTGATTATAAAACACATCAGTATTTAATCACTGATATGAAAAAGCTGTTTGTACAGCACAGAGAGAGCCCAGTCTTTACAGCAGGAGGTTTTTGTACAGGCACTGAATTAGTTTGTATCACTGTGGTACACTTTTGGTGGAGGAACCAAACTGTCAGTTGGCCGTAAGTAGCTTTTAATCACTTCTTCAT
>JAMWET010001900.1:132500-138181 GCA_024036415.1 Prochilodus magdalenae | reverse complement strand
CAGCATCCTGGCAGCATGTATCCCTCCACCATGATTAGTCCTTTATGCCAAAACTACCCAAAGCCAAGCGTCTCACTCAGCAGTGTAGTCATAACCAGCTCACATAGCAACTTACTGTGAGGGCGCTTTTGAGGGGGACGTCTTTCCATTCAGTCATCACCACTGTGAACAGCTCTTATGGTCATTTCACAGTAAAGCACGTTCCACACAACGTCTCTGAAGTCAGAAATAATTAAACAGCATGCCTAGAGTCGTTCCCGTTACTGCATGTTATCCGTTCGCTTACGCTTGAAATGAATTGAATCTGAAAGTTGAAATCAGCTGATCAATCCTGATGGAAACCTTGTAAGGTGAGGTTGCAGATCTTAATCCTAGCGGGATTTACAGGCCGGCTGTAATAAGAGCGGAGCTTTATACCGGTCCCTAGTTTTACATGAGCTTGACTCGATAAATACATCAGCACCTCACAATCAGCATGGCGGCTATGTTCGGAGTCTGTGTAAGACAGCGGTAATAAGCAGAGGAAGGGAACGAGCAGATGCTTCATCTCCGGGTGCTATTTGAGGTTTATAGAGCCTAATTTCCCCTGCTTTTCGGTGCATTTTGGTCGTAAAAGTGCTCCCTTAAGGTTCCTCATAAGTACTTCAGGTTTTGGTTTAGGGATGGAAACGGTGTTTTACGACGATGTCGTGTTGTGGCTCATTGTTATGGCAGCATGCCTTACGAGCTCAGGATAGATAATAACGGATTATCTCTCGCTGTGGGCTTTCATCAGCAATCAGTTTTCGGTTTCTGACTTAAACAGTCCTGTAGGGGTTTAATATCCGTCGTGTCTGACTCACAGGAGCTTGCACACTTTACACGTTACCAATAGGCGATAGCTTCCTCAGTGTCAGGTGGGGGGGTGGGTCACTACCCACTAGGACAGCTGCCCACAGGAAACGCTGCCCCAACAGGTCACGCTGCCACTACGGACGTTTGGAGAGTTTAGGTTGGTGGCGATTCCACAGGACTCAGCAGTGGCAACTGAGGTGTCCAGCATCACTGTAGGTGGTCTGAATCCTTCTGGGGTTCCTATTTAGAAGGGTAATGAAATAGTGTCCGGCAATCCCTTCCTCAGCCTATAACACTAGACCTCTCCACACATCTATACATAGTTTTGGTTGCTGTTTTTTATTCGTCTTGTTCGCAGCATCCTGTGGGCAGCATCCTGCTGGGTCAGTCGTCCTTTGAGCAGCGTTTCTTGTGGTCAGTTTTTTGATGGCAGCGTCCCTGTGGGCAGCGTCTTGTGAGCACGTCCTGTGAGCACGTCCTGTGGTCAGCGTCCATTGGGCAGCTTTCTGTCTGCTAGCGTCCTTTGGGCACGTCCTGTGGCAGTGTTTTTGAGGCAACGTCTTGGTGGGTAGCGTTCCTGTGGGCAGTGTGTCCTTCGAGCTAGCGTCCTTGGGCAGTGTCCTTTGATCATTCGTCTTGTGGGCAGCGTCCTTGTGGGTAGCGGTCCTGTGACGGCGTCCTGTGAGCAGGTCCTTTGAGCATGTCCTGTGGGCAGTGTCCCCCCTGTGGGCAGCGTCCTGTGAGCAGCGCTCTGTGAGCAGCGTCATCTTGGGGGAGTCTTGTGGCCAGTGTTTGTGACTGGTCTAGCGTCCTGTGGCAGCGTCCTGTGAGCAGCGTCTTGTGAGGCATGCGTCCTGTGGGCACGTCTGTGGGCAGTGTCCGTTGAGCAGCGCCTTGGGGAAGAGGGTTTTAAGGGCACGTCCTGTGGGTAGCGTCCTTGTGCAAGTGTCCTTTGAGCAGTGTCCTGTGGGCAGTGTCCTTTGAGCAGCATCTTGTGGGCAGTGTTTTGTGAGCAGGTCCTGTGGGCTGTCCTGTGGCAGCGTCTGTGGGCAGCGTACTGTGAGCAGCGTCCTGTGAGCAGCTCCCTGTGAGCAGCGTTCTGTGAGCTCTGTCCTTTTCGGTGATCATCGTGTAGGCAGTTGTTTTGGGCAGCGTCCTGTGGGCAGCGTCCTGTGGGCAGTGTGTCCCTTGAGCAGCGTCCTTGTGGCATCGTGCACTTGTGGTCAGTGTTTTGAGGGCAGCGCCCTGTGTCTACTGATGACCAACACTGCCTGTGCAGCAGCAGATTAGCTTACGTCTCTGTCTGTAACATCTACAAGGGGACAGCAGGACCTTATATTACCTTTATCAGTATTTAGATTATTTATATTATATTATATTTATATTTGTATTAATATTATATTATTCGTTTTGTAATAAAACATAATAATTAAAGAAAATGTATCCTAGTTCTATTCTGAATTAAGGGATATTTTATAAATATATGTATGTAACGTATATATATATATATATTTGGATACAGTAGTGAATAAAAGTTTTATTTCATTTCTTTTGGCCAAATTTATTCTATAATCAGACAGATAATAGGATTATTCAGTTATCTATTACTATAATTATCCAGTACTAGAAGATTTTCCAGGTAACAAAAAGGATATTTCCCTTTTCTGTTCTATTCTAATCTATTCTATTCTATTCTATGCTATCCACACATAATTAATCCAATAACAAAAGATATTAGTATTGTTTTTTTTTCCTATTCTATTGTATTTCTATTTACTTCTATTCTATTCTATTTCTAGTCAGACACACAGGGGTGTAATCTGACTGTGTCGGTACCTGACGGAAGGGCTGCTGCCTATCTTGCGGGCCTAAACGCCCCTAGAAGACAATCATGGTGTAGGTGGTTTAGGGCTCGTGCTCTGTTTTTAAACCTAACCCAATCGTACTAACACAGAAGCATTGTGGGGTGTGGTGCAAAACAGTGAAGGAAACTCTGCACTGGGGCCTTTGTAAAACAGTCAGAGGAAGCTCAGCAGGCGGTGTTATATAGGTAAAGACTAATATTGCGGACAGGGCGGGCGGGGGGGGGTCCTTCCTGGCTCGGAAATACTTGGAGGGGTAGCACATAATAAGGTTTCGGAACACAGCAGACCGAGGAAGCACCTGGTTTACTCTCTCCTCTGTAGTCCAACTATTACTCTTTGGCCATTCACCACACTGTACATACTCTACGCCGAAAGGAGGCCCTTTAGCCCATGATAGAGCAAAAGCAGCTATCATCTAAATTTCAATAAAAAAATTTAAAATCAAATTATTTTATTCTATTCTAATTGTGCTGTTTCTAATATTCGCAGAGGGCGAGGGGTAATCTCTTTTAAATCACTATAGAATCCAATAAAACACAGCAGCAGCACGGGAGAAGACAGTCCCTCTCACGGCGGCCCCTGCAAACCTCACACTGGACACCCGTGGCAGGAATCCATACATGTTTGTGAGTCCCCAGCTTGACCACATGACCTAACCACTATGTTTCAGACAGTGTGACCTCCTGAGTTCTCACTCCGCTCACACTGAGCACGCTCAAAGGAGTCCTCCTACAGCACTGCTGCAGGGTCAGTCACACAGACAGGCTGAACTTTTCACCTGCTCAGAGAGTGGACCGTCTCTGAGATGCAGGTCTGACATTAAACACACAGCTTAACATCCACACGCTCCCCTTCGGCGTCCGCCTCGCATACCATATCAGTGTCTGTGTGGAAGAGGAGAAACGTCTACCAGCTACCCGAATACAAGATGAGTAAAAAAGAAAGAAGAAAGAGGAGCCGGCAGCAGCTCAGCTGACCTTGTGGAGAAAGACACATGTCCCCCATCCAGTGTTAGGGTGGTAGTACCGGTTCAGGCTCCTGTAGATGGCGCTACAAACGAGACATGATGGGGCTATAAACCCCTGTGGGGTGTGAGTGATGGGATCCCATAGATTGGGAAGAGGTTGCTACAGTGCAGGTGAATGTCTCGGGGGGGGGGGGGGGGGGGCCATGTGTGGAAACATGGCTCCAGAGCAGATGTTAATGATTGGCTAAAAGGGGGACTGCATGTGGGGCGTGGCCAAAGACCCATAGTGTGTGAAGGAAAGTAGCTGATCTGCAGGTGTGTCTGGAGCGTACGGTCATACGGGTCTACCAGCAGTGGATACAAATCCCAGTCTACAGGGAATTCTCCTCGGACTGTGCCAGGGAAGGCATCCACCAAATCTGGCACCAGACTGACCAGTTCTCTGATGTAAGAGTGTCTGAGCACTGTGATGTGGCTACATCCAGAACCCTCGTCCAGTACATGCCAAATCCGAATCACAATTCCAATTATCGGTGCTCATGCGAGGTATTTACGCTTCAGTCACAGGGGCCCTCACATTTGTCCAGTGAGCGATAGTACCAGGTGCTTTAAGCCCTTTAAACTTCAAAACCTCATGCTAGTCGATTAACTCATAATATATATACAATATATAACTCGTCTATCTATATAATATATATGATAAAATAACTCATAGTATATAGTACAGGTGTATAACAGAAGCACATAGCCATAGACAGACAGTGGTAGTGAAGATAGGTCATACTGAAGAGTCTCAGCAACTAACATACATGGTCAGGTCACATGACACCAAGTCAGTTATGAAGTCTCTGCTCCGCTACAGCTGCCCTGGACAACCGTAAGTGCTCTTACTGTGAAATAGAAGCATCTAAATACAGAGTCACTACAGAGTTCCAAACTGCCTCTGGAAGCACCATCAGCACAGGAGCTGAGCATCAGGACCATCAGGAAATGGGTCTACATGGCTGAGCAGCTGCACCCAAGCCTAGGATCACTAGGTGCAGTGCATACATCAGCTGGAGTGGTGTAGAGCTCTACCACTGGACCTTGGAGCAGTGTACTCTGAAGTGATGGATCTGGGAGTCTGGTAGAGGAATGAGGGTGTGGTGTTAAGTTCTATGTTCACTGTGCACAAAGCCAGGTCCTTCAGGAGGAGTTGTGTGGAGGTGCTCCTGGACCCCAGTACACACCCAGACCCTCAATCCCCACTGATCCCCTTTGGGGTTAGAACAGGTGGATTGCGAGATCTCTCATCGAACACCGGTGCCTGACCTCACAGATGCTCCTTTGACTGCATTGGCACAAATTCCCACATACACACCCCAACATCGTGTGGAAAGCCTTCCCAGAAGGCTTGGAATGGTTTCGGAATGCGATGTCCAACAAGCTCGTACAGGTGTGATAGGCAGGTGTCCATATACTTTAGGCCATATATGGTCTCACCGGTTCATTCTGCTCTCATGTCCTTGTCTTTATGGCCATAGCCCAGTGGTAGCCTGACCGTGTTAGCCCAGGTTTTGTTTAATGGCCGTAAAGTTGTATTGAACATCGGGCTGCTAAACCGACTGTACCAACATGACCTAGAGCAGCTTAACCCCCTCCACATGTCGCTCACAGGGTCATACTAGAAAGTGGACTTTGGATTTGTTTTGGCTTTGGAGTCCTCCACTTCCTGCGGTCAGAGTGTCAGGGAGTGTGCAGTTAGCTACTCCAGCCCTTGTTTTTCTAATCAATCTCGCAGCTCTGACAGCTGAAGCAGAAGAAAGCAGGAGAAAGCTAAGGATCCCCCAAGCTGCCCTCATTAATACGATTTTTCCTCGTTCCATTCATCTGCCCCTGTCTCACGTCCCAAACACAACCACACACACGGCTTCATCGCCACTGCAGACTGGGCAGGAAATCAATCCCTGTGTTTTTTAAATTAAGAAAATAAAAGCTATAGCAGCCTGAGAGAGAGAGAGAGAGAGAGAGAGACA
>JAMWET010001900.1:127500-130000 GCA_024036415.1 Prochilodus magdalenae | reverse complement strand
AGGTTAGAGAGACGGCTTGGTCTAAAATAAGGAAATCTGACCATTTCCTGTTACAGCATCAACACAGCCTTTTCTTCTGGAGCTACACGGCTAATGTAGCTAAGCTACACTGCACTTAGCATGGTGCTAAATACAGCCGGTTACCACGACTGTCCTTAACACCACGTCACCGTCACCAAACACTGCAGTGGTGTGTACCAGGACCAGAAACTGTCATGGAGTGACTCAGAATGGCAGCGGGTCATCTTCAGTGACGAGTCCCGCTTTTAGTCTTGGTGGAGACGCCCAACGAACCCGTGTGTGGAGGCACCGTGGTCAGCACCGAGATGAACGGTTTTGTCGTCCAACACGTCCAGAAGGCCTGGTGTCCCTCCACCTCCACCCTCCTACCGCACCATCTGCAGGAACTGTTGTGAGGATCTTCAAGCTGCATGGATGGATTATCACAGGACTCCCATTAGGAACCTCTAACAGCTCCATACCGAGACGTCTGGCAAAACGTGACTGCACCATCGAAGCCAGTGAGGGTGCAGCCGGTGTGCAGCGGAGCCCCAACACTTTCATTTTGAGCAACTGCCGTTTTCCTAAGGTGTGAGAAACATCGTGCTGAGGAGGCAAATGCTCTTTTTACTGAACACAGCAGCACAGGAGAACTAGCACTCTGTAGTGTGATGCTACACTCCCAGAGGATGTACCTAGTCCTGATTTTTCCTCCACTGACCCTCTGACATTTGATACCTGATCCACCAATATCCACAGTCCCCCCACTAAAGGTAAACATGGATGGCCACTTACGAAAGTCTATTTTAAGTGGAATAATGGCTAATGTAGTGAGTTAGCACCAGGCTAATTCATAGCCTTGTAGCTTCCAGTTCAGAAACATGTCATCGCTGGGTAGCTACACAGGTGTTTAAGGCAGGTGTAGGTTGGAGGTTTGGCCGGAGCATCTTTATATAAACTGGCTCTGAAAGCGCTCGCCTGCTGGTTCCAGTGAAAAGCCCGATATTAATTGCCGGGTATACACGGTACTGCATGCTCTATGGAAGATAATTGATTCGTCCAATCTGAGCCCGTTTTGCCAGGGATAAGAGTATACATATTAATGATCTCCACACGCCAGTGATGAATTGAGTTTTTTGGAACCTTTATCTTGTTTGGTTAAAGCAAACGTGTGCCGTGCATATCGATATCATAAATGAGACCTCTCTTGTAATCTGTTTTTCCCGTCATCTCCCGCATGCCATTCCGCGCCTGTGGCAGCGGCTGGGAATAATCCGGGAGCCGAGGCTTGCTGAGAAAAGTGAAGCGTCGGCCCTCTGCCCGAGCCTCATCATTTATCAGCATTAGAGAGGCATTAGCAGAAAAAAGACATTTCCGCCAGCTCCCTCTCCGAGCAGGGAAGCAGTTAGACGCCAGTCTGGTTCAGCCTCAAGATACTAAGGAGCTGTAAACAGAAGCTCAGTCTATACCACAATACCTACATGCAAAGATAGAGCTTAGAGTTATACACTCCACCTAATGAGAAACTTAGTTTAGAACAGGAAACTCAGTATATACCACAGTACCTACATTTAGAGCTTAGAGTTATACACTCCACCTAAAATGAGAAACAGTAGAACAGACTCAGTCCTATACCACAATACCTACATGTAGAGCTTAGAGTTATACACTCCACCTAATGAGAAACTGTAAGAACAGACTCCAGTACCTACATACCACGTACCTACATTTAGAACAGATTAGAGGTATACACTCCACCTAATGAGAAACTGTAGAAACAGACTCAGTCTATACCACATTACCTACATTTAGAGCTTGTAGAGTTAATACACTCCACCTAATGAGAAACTGTAGAACAGACTCAGTATATACCACAGTACCTACATTTAGAGCTTAGAGTTATAACACTCCACCTAATGAGAAACCTGTAGAACAGACTCATAGTCACTGTAACTATACCTCCACCTAATGATAAACACAGTACCTACATTTAGAGATTAGAGTTATACACAGTCGACCTAATGAGAAACTGTAGAAAGCCAGACTTTAAGTCTATACCCCAGTACCTACATTTAGAGCTTAGAGGTTATACACTCGACCTAATTGAGAAACTGTAGAAACGACTCAGTCTATACCCACAGTACCTACATTTAGAGAGCTTAGAGTTAATACACTCCACCTATGAGAAATCACATGCTCTGGATTGTGGTTGTGTCCCAGGGTTTGATTTGTATGATGTTGAGTGATGCCTGGCTGCTTCACATGTCCTGTTCAATACTCCTCCCATCCCAGTGTGTGGTCTGTAGCCACGGTGGAGTCCTACGTGACCCTATCTGTGAGTAAAAGTTCCAGTACGTCTGTGAGCTGTGTGACACCCGGGCCGAGCTGCCCATTAGACTGGCGGGGCTACTGAATGCCCGTGGTGGAGCCACTAGCATCACTCGTCCTCCGTTTGCAGTGTTCACTATTGCGGTGATCGTGTCCCATCTGTTCTCTGACG
>JAMWET010001900.1:120000-122500 GCA_024036415.1 Prochilodus magdalenae | reverse complement strand
GTTCCTCTTAGTAGTTCTAAATGTCAGGCTTTTATGGATGTGTTCCCCGTTTTGGTCCCTTTTGGTTCCTCTCTGTGGTTTCTATGTCACACTTTTATGTAGGTTTCCCCTGCGTTTGGGGTCCTGGTTCCTCTCAGTGGTTTCTACGTCACCACTTTTATGGAGGTTCCCCGGTTGGGTTCCTTGGTTCCTCTCAGTGGTTCTAACGTCACACTTTTATGGAGGTTCCCCGTTTGGGTCTTGTTCTCCTCTCAGTGGTTCTACGTCAGGCCTTGTTATGGAGGTTTTCCCCGTTTGGGTCTTGGTTCCTCTCTGTGGTTCTACATCACACTTTTATGGAGTTTTCCCGTTTGGGTCTTTGGTTCCTCCTAATGTATTGTCTTCTCCTCATGCTCCTTGCTTGGTGTACTATGGCCCGTGGACTTGTTTACACCTGCTTGGCTTTGTCTCCGCTCCGTGAAAGCTGCAGGGTCCTGAAGCATCTTCATACCGAACGCCTTTGATCTAATCCCGCCAGTTAATCAACCTTAGTCATAAGTTGTCTGTAATCCTGATTTATTTCGCCTGTAACTGTGGTGGATTATCGCGGCTGTTTTTCTCTCCTCCGTTATTTTTGAACACATAATCTTTGTTATATCTCCATGTCTTCCATTGCTCCCCTTATCCTCCTCAATCCAGCCGTCAACAATTAACATGCTTAATTAAGCCGGATATTCTGCTATTTGCTTCTCTAATTGGATTTTAAGCCTGGGCTTTAATCTAATTCTTCTGCATGACAGAACCCCACCGAATCTATCTTGCACGAAAGAATGACCCCATATATGGACACATGACCCATAATTTAATGCCTCCTATGACTTTCCTCAGTCCTGGTCTGCTGAAACTCTCTCTCTCGGCCTACTTTTTGAGCGTTTATTGTTCTCGAGAATCTTTGGTGAATCTCTGCTGGTTTCCGGTCCTAAGGAATTGTCTGGAGTTCACACTTTCAGCTCAAATTGGTTAAACTCAGAGAAATCTGGCTATACTGGTATCCCGTGAACGTTGAATATGACCTAAATATTTCCCCATCATAGCTAAACTGCAGAAATTTTTAAATAAATTAGGGATAATTTTTTTTTTTTTTTTTTTTTTTTTTTTTTTTTTTAGTTTATAATTTTTTTTTTTTTTTTTTTTTTTTTTTTGTCAATTTTTTTTTTTTTTTTTTTATTTTTTTTTTTTAGGTAATTTATTTAAAATTTCAGTCAGTTCTATGATGGGAATATTAGGTCATATTCAAGTTCACGGATCACAGTATAGCCAGATTTCTGAGTTTAACCAATTTGAGCTGAAGTGTGAACTCCAGACATTCCTAGACCGGAACCAGCAGAGATTCCTAAAGCTCCGAGAACAATAAACGCTCAAAAGTAGGCCGAGAGAGTTTCAGCAGACCAGACTGAGGAAGTATGGAGGCATTAATTATGGGTCATGTGTCCCATATATATGGGGTCATTCTTTCGTGCAAGATAGATTCGGTGGGTTCTTTCATGCAGAAGAATTAGATTAAAGCCCAGGCTTAAAATCCAATTAGAGAAGCAAATAGCGGAATATCCGGCTTAATTAAGCATGTTAATTGTGCGGCTGGATTGAGGATAAGGGGAGCAATGGAAGACAGAGATATAACAAGATTATGTGTTCAAAATACGGAAAAACAGCCGCGATAATCCACCACAGTTACAGGAGAATAATCAGATTACAGACACTTATGACATAAGGTGATTACTGGCGGGATTAGATCAAAGGCGTTCGGTATGAAGATGCTTCAGACCCTGCAGCTTCAGGAGCGGAGACAAAGCCAAGCAGGTAAACAAGTCACGGCATAGTACACCAGCCAGAGCATGAGGCAGAACCATTAGGAGGAACCAAGACCCAAACGGGAAACCTCCATAAAAGTGTGATGTAGAACCACAGAGAGGGAACCAGACCCAAACTGGGAACCTCCATAAAAGCCTGACGTAAAACCACTGAGAGGAGAACAAGACCCAACGGGAACCTCCATAAAAGTGTGACGTAGAACCACTGAGAGGAACCAAGACCCAAACGGGGAACCTCCATAAAAGTGTGACGTAGAACCACTGAGAGGAACCAGGACCCAAACGGGGAACCTACATAAAAGTGTGACATAGAACCACAGAGAGGAACCAAGACCCAAACGGGGAACCTCCATAAAAGCCTGACATAGAACTACTAAGAGGAACCAAGACCCAAACGGGGAACCTCCTTGAGAGCATGTAGAGGAAACAATAAAAAGAAACCATCTTTGAGAGGAACCAAGACTCAAAAGACACTCTCTAAGAGCATGAGGAAGAGCCCCCAAGAAGAACCAGGACTCAAATTAAGAAGGAAAGAAAAAAAGAAAAAAGAAGAAAAAAAAAAACACTGAGAAGAACCAAGACTAAAAAGGAGAAACTCTCCAAGAGCATGGGGTAGAACCACCAAGGACCACCATTCAAATAAAGAAGCT
>JAMWET010001900.1:112500-115000 GCA_024036415.1 Prochilodus magdalenae | reverse complement strand
ATGTAGGTACTGTGGTATAGACTGAGTCTGTTCTACAGTTTCTCATTAGGTGGAGTGTATAACTCTAAGCTCTAAATGTAGGTACTGTGGTATATACTGAGTCTGTTCTACAGTTTCTCATTAGGTGGAGTGTATAACTCTAAGCTCTAAATGTAGGTAATGTGGTATAGACTGAGTCTGTTCTACAGTTTCTCATTAGGTGGAGTGTATACCTCTAATCTCTAAATGTAGGTACTGTGGTATAGACTGAGTCTGTTCTACAGTTTCTCATTAGGTGGAGTGTATAACTCTAAGCTCTACATGTAGGTATTGTGGTATAGACTGAGTCTGTTCTACTGTTTCTCATTAGGTGGAGTGTATAACTCTAAGCTCTAAATGTAGGTACTGTGGTATATACTGAGTCTGTTCTACAGTTTCTCATTAGGTGGAGTGTATAACTCTAAGCTCTACATGTAGGTATTGTGGTATAGACTGAGTCTGTTCTACAGCTCCTTAGTATTTGAGGCTGAACCAGACTGGCGTCTAACTGCTTCCCTGCTCGGAGAAATGTCTGCTAATGCCTCTCTAATGCTGATAAATGATGAGGCTCGGGCAGAGGGCCGACGCTTCACTTTTCTCAGCAAGCCTCGGCTCCCGGATTATTCCCAGCGCTGCCACAGGCGCGGAATGGCATGCGGGAGATGACGGAAAAACAGATTACAAGAGAGGTCTCATTATGATATCGATATGCACGGCACGTTTGCTTTAACCAAACAAGATAAAGGTTAACTCAATTCATCACTGGCGTGTGGAGATCATTAATATGTATACTCTTATCCCTGGCAAAACGGGCTCAGATTGGACGAATCAATTATCTTCCATAGAGCATGCAGTACCGTGTATACCCGGCAATTAATATCGGGCTTTTCACTGGAACCAGCAGGCGAGCGCTTTCAGATCCAGTTTATATAAAGATGCTCCGGCCAAACCTCCAACCTACACCTGCTTAACACCTGTGTAGCTACCCAGCGATGACATGTTCTGAACTGGAGCTACAAGGCTATGAATTAGCCTGGTGCTAACTCACTACATTAGCCATTATCCACTTAAATAGACTTTCGTAAGTGGCCATCCATGTTTACCTTTAGTGGGGGACTGTGGATATTGGTGGATCAGGTATCAAATGTCAGAGGTCAGTGGAGAAAATCAGACTAGGTACATCCTCTGGGAGTGTAGCATCACACTACAGAGTGCTAGTTCTCCTGTGCTGCTGTGTTCAGTAAAAGAGCATTTGCCTCCTCAGCACGATGTTTCTCACACCTTAGAAAACGGCAGGTGCTCAAATGAAAGTGTTGGGGCTCCGCTGCACACCGGCTGCACCCTCACTGGCTTCGATGGTGCAGTCACGTTTTGCCAGACGTCTCGGTATGGAGCTGTAGAGGTTCCTAATGGAGTCCTGTGATAATCCATCCCATGCAGCTTGAAGATCCTCACACAGTTCCTGCAGATGGTGCGGTAGGGGTGGAGGTGGAGGGACACCAGGCCTTCTGGACGTGTGACGACAAACCGTTCATCTCGGTGCTGACCACGGTGCCTCCACACACGGGTTCGTTGGGCGTCTCCACCAAGACTAAAGCGGGACTCGTCACTGAAGATGACCCGCTGCCATTCTGAGTCACTCCATGACAGTCTGGTATGACACCACTGCAGTGTTTGGTGACGGTGACGTGGTGTTAAGGACAGTCGTGGTAACCGGCTGTATTTAGCACCATGCTAAGTGCAGTGTAGCTTAGCTACATTAGCCGTGTAGCTCCAGAAGAAAAGGCTGTGTTGATGCTGTAACAGGAAATGGTCAGATTTCCTTATTTTAGACCAAGCCGTCTCTCTAACCTCCTCCTGCAGGCTCACATCTGTGTCAAAGCATCATTTTGATTTGCTGCACGCTGTACCGCACCCGCGTGAGCGGTAATGATGACCCCAACACTAACTTCACATTAAGTTTGCTGTGTTGCGGTGCTGCTGGCTCTGAATTGAAAGGCGCTGGAGTGTTAAATAGAACAGTATCACGCTGCTATGCTACATAATGGCATCGCTGCTTAATCTCATCTGAGAGCTTGACAGAAAAAATTAGATCCACAATGAAGGAAGCTGACTAATGAACTGTATGTGCACACCTTCACACTCGCACACTCACACACACACTCACACACACACACACCTTCACACTCGCACACTCACACACACACGCACACACACACACACACACACTCACACACACACACACCTTCACACTCGCACACTCACACACACACACGCACACTTACACACACATGCACACTCACACACACACACACACACTCACACTCACACACACACACGCACACACACATACACACACACACACACACAGACACACACACAAATACACACACACACACACATACACACACACACAGACACACACACAAATACACACACACACACACACACACTTACACACACACACAAATACACACACACA
>JAMWET010001900.1:32500-110000 GCA_024036415.1 Prochilodus magdalenae | reverse complement strand
GATGCTTCTATTTCACAGTAAGAGCACTTACGGTTGTCCAGGGCAGCTGTAGCGGAGCAGAGACTTCATAACTGACTTGGTGTCATGTGACCGTACCATGTATAGTTGCTGAGCTCTACAGTATGACCTATTTCACTACCACTGTCTGTCTATGGCTATGTGCTTCATGTTATACACCTGTACTATATACTATGAGTTATTTTATCATATATATTATATAGATAGAATTATATATTTATATATATTATGAGTTAATCGCTAGCTATGAGGTTTTGAAGTTTAAGGGCTTAAACCCCCTGGTACTATCGCTCACTGGACAAATGTGAGGCCCCTGTGACTGAAGCGTAATACCTCCATGAGCACCGATAATTGGATTGTGATTCGATTTGGCATGTACTGGACGAGGTTCTGGATGTAGCCACATCAGTGCTCAGACACTCTCACATCAGAGAACTGGTCAGTCTGTCCAGATTTGGTGGAGGCCTTCCCTGGCACAGTTCCGAGGAGAATTCCCTGTAGACTGGGATTGTATCCACTGCTGGTAGACCCGTATGACCGTACGCTTCCACACACCTGCAGATTCAGCTACTTCCTTCACTCTATGCGTCTTTGGCCACGCCCACATGCAGTCCCTCCTTTTAGCCAATCATTAACATCTGCTCTGGAGCCATTTTCCACACATGGAACGAGACATTCCCTGCACTGTAGCACCTCTTCCCAATCTATGGATCCCATCACTCACACCCCACAGGGATTTATAGCCCCATCATTCTCGTGTAGCGCCATCTGCAGGAGCCTGAAGGTACTACCACCCTTAACACTGGAGGGGACATGTGTCTTTCTCCACAAGGTCAGTGAGCTGCTGCGGCTCCTCTTTCTTCTTTCTTTCTTACTCATCTTGTATTCGGGTAGCTGGAGACGTTTCTCCTCTTCCACACAGACACTGATATGGTATGCGAGGCGGACGCCGAAGGGGAGCGTGTGGATGTTAAGCTGTGGTTAATGTCAGATGCCTCAGAGACGGTCCACTCTCTGAGCAGGTGAAAAGTTCAGCCTGTCTGTGTGACTGACCCTGCAGCAGTGCTGTAGGAGGACTCCTTGAGCGTGCTCAGTGTGAGCGGAGTGAGACTCAGTAGGTCACACTGTCTGGAACATAGTGGTTAGGTCATGTGGTCAGCTGGGGACTCACATACAGTATGGATTCCTGCACAGGGTGTCCAGTGTGAGGTTGCAGGGCAGCGTGAGAGACTGTCTCTCCCGTGCTGCTGCTGTGTTTTATTGGATTATAGTGATTTAAAGAGATTAAAAATAGAATATTAGAACAGAATTAGAATAGAATAAAAATAATTTGATTTTTAAAATTTTTTGAAATTTAGATGATTTTGTTATCGTGGGCTAAAGGGCCTCCTTTAAGTAGAGTATGTACAGTGTGGTGAATGGAAGAGTATAGTTGGAGATGTGGAGAGAGTAAACCAGGTGCTTCCTCGGTCTGCTGTGTCCGAAACCTTATATGTGCTACCCCTCCAGTATTCCGAGCCAGGAAGACCGCCAGCCATGTCCGAATATAGCGTACCTATATAACACCGCCTGCTGAGCTTCCTCTGTCTGTTTTACAAAGGCAGTGCAGATGTTTCCTTCACTGTTTTGCACATCCCATAATGCTCTGTGTTAGTACCGATTGGGTTAGGTTTAAAAAACAGAGCACGAGCACTAACACTACACCATGATGTCTTCTAGGGGGTTTAGGCCGCAAGATAGGCAGCAGCCTTCAGTTACCGACACAGTCAGATTACAGTGTGCTTTGACTAGAATAGAATAGAATAGAAGTAAATAGAATACAATAGAATAGGAAAAAAAATACAATATATTTTTGTTATTGGATAATTAGTGTGGATAGCATAGAATAGAATAGAATAGATTAGAATAGAACAGAATGAAATATCCTTTTTTGTTACTGGAAAATTATAGTATGGATAAAATAGAATAGAACTGAATAATCTATTATTATTGTCTGATTATAGAATAATTTGAAAAGAATGAAATAAAACTTTTATTCTTATATATATATATATACTGTACATACATATATTATAAAATATCCCTTAATTCAGAATAGAATAGGATACATTTTCTTTAATTATTATTGTTTTATTACAAAACTAATATGTAATATAATATAATATAATATAATATAAGGTAATATAAGGTAATGACTGTCCACCTTGTAGATGTACAGACAGAGACGTAAGCTCATCTGCTGCTGCACAGTGCAGTGTTGGTCATCAGTAGACACAGGGCGCTGCCCTCAAAACACTGCCCACAAGACGATGCCCACAGGACGCTGCTCAAGGGACACTGCCCACAGGACGCTGCCCACAGGACGCTGCCCTCAAAACACTGCCCACAAGACGATGCCCAAAGGACACTGCTCACAGAACGCTGCTCACAGGACGCTGCTCACAGGACGCTGCCCACAGGACGCTGCCCACAGGACGCTGCTCACAGGACGCTGCCCACAGGGCGCTGCTCACAAAACACAGCCCACAAGACGCTGCTCAAAGGACGCTGCTCAAAGGACACTGCCCACAGGACGCTGCCCACAGGACACTGCCCACAGGACGCTGCTCACAGGACGCTGCTCACAGGACGCTGCTCACAAAACACTGCCCACAAGACGCTGCTCAAAGGACACTGCCCACAGGACACTGCTCAAAGGACACTGCCCACAGGACGCTACCCACAGGACGCTGCCCTCAAAACACTGCCCACAGGACGCTGCTCAAAGGACACTGCCCACAGGAAGCTGCCCACAAGACGCTGCTCACAGGACGCTGCTCACAGGACGCTGCCCACAGGACGCTGCCATCAAAACACTGCCCACAAGACGCTGCTCAAAGGACACTGCCCACAGGATGCTGCCCACAGGATGCTGCGAACAAGACGCATAAAAAACAGCAACCAAAACTATGTATGGACTGTGTGGAAGTCTAGTGTTCTAGGCTGTGAAAGGGATGCCGACACTTTTCATTCCCTTCTAAGGAACCCCAGAGGATCAGACACCGCAGTGCTGCTGGACACCTCAGTGCCACTGCTGGTCTGTGAATCGTCCACCAACCTAAACTCTCCATCCAACAGCATCCTGTGGGCAGCGTCCTGTGGGCAGCGTCCTGTGGGCAGCGTCCTGTGGGTAGTGACCACCTGACCACTGATGAAGCTATCGCCTCTGTGTAACTGAAAGTGTGCAGCTCCTGTGATCAGACACTACGGATATTAACCCTTAAGACTTTTAGTCAGAACCGAAACTGATGCTTGAAAGCCCCAGCAGAGAAATCCCGTTATTATTATCCTGAGCTGTAAGCATCTGCATAACAATGAGCCACAACACGACACTCGGAAAACACCGTTTCCACCACTAAACCAAACCTGAGTACTTATGAGGACCTTAAGGAGGCACTTTTACGACCAAAATCACCGAAGCAGGTGAAATAGCCTCTATAAACCTCAAATAGCACCCGGAGATGAAGCATCTGCTCGTTCCCTTCCTCCGCTTATTACCGCTGTCTTACACAGACTCCTAACATAGCCGCATCTGATTGTGAGGTGCTGATGTATTTATGAGTCACTCAGTAAACTAGGACCGTATAAACCTCCGCTCTATTACAGCCGGCTCTAAATCCCGCTTGATTAAGATCTGCACCTCACTTACAAGGTTTCCATCAGGATTTATCAGCTATTCAACTTGCAGATTCAATTCATTTCAGCTTAAGCAGGTACGTGCAGTAACGGGAACGACTCTAGCATGCTGTTTAATTATTTCTGACTCAGAGACGTTGTGTGGAACGTGCTTAATGTGAAATGCCCATAAGAGCTGTTCACAGTGGTGATGAATGGAACCAGACGTCCCCCTCTAAAAGCGCCCTCACAGTAAGTTGCTATGTGAGATGGTTATGACTACACTGCCTGAAGTGTGAGACGCTGCTTTGGGTAGTTTTGGCCTTAAAGACTAATCATGGTGGAGGGATACATGCTGCAGGATGCTGGGAGGCAAACCCACTCATTGTCAAAAGCATATCTGCACCCAGAAGGAGTCAACCAACAGGAATGAGACTTGGTGGGAAGGTGAGACATGCTGACGATTTGTTAAGTTTCACACTCGGCTGCACCTGAGACATACGCAAGGACGGGTCTTATCTCTGTACCTGACTGACCCAACACCACCATTACAGACCTCCAGCGAGCAGTGGTGTCCTCCATGAGTCGTCCTGTTAGTGCAGCACCATCGGCAGACGGCTGCACCACGCAGGACTACATGCACACAGACCGTTACCACGACTGTCCTTAACACCACGTCACCGTCACCAAAGACTGCAGTGGTGTCGTACCAGACTGTCATGGAGTGACTCAGAATGGCAGCGGGTCATCTTCAGTGACGAGTCCCGCTTTAGTCTTGGTGGAGACGCCCAACGAATCCGTGTGTGGAGGCACCGTGGTCAGCACCAAGATGAACGGTTTGTCGTCACACGTCCAGAAGACCTGGTGTCCCTCCACCTCCACCCCTACCGCACCATCTGCAGGAACTGTGTGAGGATGTTCAAGCTGCATGGGATGGATTATCACAGGACTCCATCAGGAACCTCTACAGCTCCATACCGAGACGTCTGGCGTGTTGGGTTAGCGAACACGGCGGCCCGACGCCATACTGAGAGACAGACTTCTGTATGTGTAGCTCAATAAATATTGATCATATCAGTCTAAATTTATCATCAGTTATTGATCCTGGTCACCTTTATCTCCCTTCCCAACACACCTGCACTCCCACACCTCCTTCTGGGTGGAGCTATTACCGTGATGATGAGTGTAGTCCCTTAAGAAGAAGTAGGTTCACTGGTAGATAAATAAAATATCTATATGTGTGTGTTGTAGACATGGAGACCCCTGGTTCCCATCACCACCACTGTAAAGGAACTGAGAGGTCTGAAAGTCTCTCTACAATCAAACCACTTCAAATGACCTTTCATCGCACGTCTCTGCTCTGGAGCTCCTCACTGATGCCAGCTTTGAAATGCAGATGATGGGCGAGAACACTGAGTAAAAGCTTGACTTTAAGGGAACGGCAAGTCTTTCCCTCTCGGAGCGGGAGCTCAGCGACAGCTCGAGAGCCATCGAGGACATGCTCAAAGATCGATCCGTTTAGAGCCTGAGCAGATGTTTCGTTTGAGAGGGTCCGTGCTCTATTTATTTATTTATTTATTTATTTATTTATTTATATGTTTGTTTATCCAATTGATCACACAAACGGTTCTGACAAACAATGACGACCTTACACACACACTTATAAAAATAACCCGGTTCTCAAAGGTTCTGCAGCAACAGCAGTGTTTTATACAGAACCATGATCACCCACAGAACCCTGTGCATGATTAAAGGGTTAGTGCATCATTAGGGGTTCTTCAGATTGATGTTGATGGTTCTATTTGTGAGGGTTCTATATAATACCATATCATTTATTAATTATGATGTTGGCTTATATATCGGAATCCTCTAGAACCCTGTATAGAACCATCCACAGCACATTTTCATACTGTACATTTCCTGCAGATATACAGAACCATCGTTTGCGCTAAAGAACCCTTGAGGAACCAATACCATCTCATGGTTTACCTGGCCTTTCATGATACACACGATGGCATTTAGTTGTCCTGAGGTTTGTGAAGGTGGAGTCAGGCATGGTGTGGGGTCCGTGTGCTTGGTCAAGGTCATGTGATGCCCCATTAATGCTGAGAGTACAGAGAGATGTTGGAGCAGGACATGGACGTCTTCTCCAGGGACGTCCTGCATGCTTCACCCATACATGCTGATTGTCTTCCCTGGGGTGGATGGGATCGGTGACATGGCTGGAAATGTCCCACATTGGTTGGAAGAGCATGACCAAGACTGCCGAGCACTATCCTAGCCCCCTAATTCCCCAGACTGGAACCAGTTGAGCATCTGTGGGACCACCGTGTTCGCTCTATGGATCCTCCAGCAGCTGTGGGATGCACTGCAGTCAGCACGGCTCCAGATACCTGTGACAACCTATGGCTGGATCCTGGCTGTGATGTACTGTACTGGTACCTACAACCAAATCACAACCGCCATTCAAAATACCACACTCCCTGTCAAGCCTCAGCACAACCTGATACCACTCACATCCACTTCCCAGCTACGGGAAGAGCTCACAAGGGATTCCCACGCTGTAAGACTGACACATGCCAAGTTTATTATTATATCCGAATGTTATATAACCGAACCCATCACCGTACTCTGTTTGACCTCAGGAAATCTAGGACAGGAGCGCTTTTAGAAACTTAGAAAGAGGAATAACAGCCCTCTTCCGGACCCAACGCACTCCCAACAAACATTTTTCAGAGAGGCCTAAATTCCACAAGGTACACCGAGTGACGCTCCACTACACCATGGCGATATTTTAGCGGGGTCCGAGCAGCTGGATGGTGGTGTCGCACTGGGAAGCTAAAGCCTATCTGTGTTTTAGGACACTGTGTTGTGCATCCGCCCTGTTTTTCTCTGTGTCCTTATTAGAAAATGAGACTCAGAATTCCAGAGTGATTTTGAGGGCACTATAAGCCACATTCATAACCCCCAAAAGGAGGACATCATAAGCGGGGGTCCGGCAAGATACCAATGCAGAATTAAAGTCACATCCGAAACCATATAACTCAGCATTCCTGAGTCAGACTGGAGCTTACTAACTGACTAGCGTTTAGAGGGCTAACCTGCAGTTAGCTGGTAGGCGTGTCACAATGCCACATGACCTTTATAAGCCAATGAAATGCAAGGCGTGTCTTCTGACACAGACGTGAGCCAATGCACACATCATATTGTTGGTGAATGAACATTTAAAGAGCTCATCACAAAGACAGGACTAAGACTAGGTGTCTGTCCAGGTACTGCACCGGGCGGAGGACTGGGAGTTGATACACTGGACAGTCCGGCCTAAAACTGGAGGTGTGGCCACGCTAGTAGCTACACAAAGCATAGACAAATATCTCCAAACATTAAGGAGGATTGGCTTTTCCAGGTTGTGGTTCTAGTTCATGTTTACCTGGGGCTGTCGTGGGAACAGTGGAGGTTAGGGATCAGGCTTGTGACTGGAGGGTTGCTGGTGCGATTCCCTGAACCGAGAGTAACAACTGAGGTGCCCTTGAGCAAGGCACCTAACCACCGATCTGGATAGCTTCCATATGTGTGCGCCAGGAATTTGCTGGGTGGGAACCCCAGACCAGGCTCTGATTATAAAAATATATGTTGTTCCTATATAATGATTATAATTATATATATATATATATATATACATAAATAACAGTCAAAAATGAGTCCCCGTGTGTGTTTAAGGTGGTAGTACCTACAGGCTCCTGCAGATGGTGCTGCACGAGAATAATGGGGCTATAAACCCCTGTGGGGTGTGAGTGATGGGATCCATAGATTGGGAAGAGGTGCTACAGTGCAGGGAATGTCTCGTTCCATGTGTGGAAAATGGCTCCAGAGCAGATGTTAATGATTGGCTAAAAGGAGGGACTGTATGTGGGCGTGGCCAAAGACCATAGTGTGAGGGAAGTAGCTGAATCTGCAGGTGTATGGAAGCGTACGGTCATACGGGTCTACCAGCAGTGGATAAAATCCCAGTCTACACTGTAAACCCGAATAAGTTGATTGAACTTAAAGAGTTTGAGGCAAGTGATTGCCTTAATTTTTTTAAGTAATGCATACTACAGAAAATCAATTGATTTAAGTAAGTTCAACTTAAATGCCTAATGAACTGGATGTAACCTTTTGAGTTGAATAAACTAAAATCTAAATTAGTAATACTTAAAATATGCTGTAGTGTAACCTTTTCTAACCAATCATTTCAACTCAACATTTTATGTTTTCTGTACTCAAATTTGTTATGAATGCTTAAAAACATTTCAGGATCAAGAAAGAAAACTTATGTAAATACTATATGTATTTTTTCTCATTACAAATGAACACAAATTGCACAAAATCTTATTTTATTTAAAATATTTTAAATCAGAAACAACACAGTACTTTCAAGGAACTTGTAACCTAGTCTAAAATCTGGCCAACAAGTAAAAAACATCAGTAAGAACTGTTGTTCACAAAATGGACATAACAAACATTTAGATTTTTTTACAACTTAAAACATTCTTACCATATTCTGTGGTAACAATTAAGAATTAAACAAAAAAATTGAATCTAGGTATTTTTCTAAATACAAGGCTGGGTTCAGCTGAAAAAAAAAACTGGAAAATACAATATATTCAAAATTTGTGTAACACATTTAACAGTCCAGAACAAACACAGTAGCAGCTGAACTTTATCACTGAGTGTCCCTTCTGCATTCTAATAGTGCTGCACACACAACAGGCACGTTCAATTGCAGGAATCTGACCCTAAATGACCACCCTTGATCATAAATGTTTCCTACACTGCAAGATCATTTTTCAGCTTTTGAAGTTTGGGTGACAGGTCACCTTGGCCTAAGTTCAGCATTATTTGCTGAATAAAGCTGAAGGTGTTTTTCATGCATTTTGGGTACTCCAAGTGGAGTGCATAGATCAGTCCAAACAAAAGGCAAATTGCTTGAGGTAGGTTGGTAAGTTCATCCATTACAAGACAGCCCTCTAGGACAATCCTGGCTCTTGAAGGGTTCAGGGAAGTCGATGCCTGGTTTTGGGCCTCATTGTCCTCAAAGCAGAGAACCCCCACTGGAATGTCCAGGAAGTCTGCATCATCAAGATCCTAGAGAGAGTGAGAGACAATAAAAGATATTCAGTTTTAGTGTCATCAGACATGTAGAACAGCAACTGCTGTTTCCAAAACCTATTTATGTTCTGAGAAGTTTTACTCTCACTGGAGGGGACAGTAGAAGGCTTATCTTAGTTTGCTTGTCGTTCATTTACCTTAACCATATGTTTTGATCTTGATACTGTACAACACATTTACCTTTTTATGCTTTCTTAATCATCTAGAGTAATACATTGCCAACTATTACTAATCTGTCGCTGCTGTTTCCGAGATGGCAATAATATTTAGCTTTTTTAGTTTCTTTATTTTACAAATATTTGACAAATGACAATTAGCCTGTTTTTAGTTTGTCTTTACCTAGTACACAGATAGTACTTTACTGAAAAGTAATAAACTCAAGTAAAGAAAACATATTGGATGCATGAGAAAAAGAGATACAAAGGCTTGCAAAAGGTGGATGGATGGATTCATGAATAGATACAGAGCTGTACAGGGATGGATGGACTAATGGATGGATGGTTGGAGAAAAGCTACTCACAGAGGTGCTCCTGAAGAACTTGGATGAATCATCCCCAAGAATCACTGGAAGTCCCCTCAAAACAAGGCCCCTAATAGCTGTTGGGTCAGCAGTCTGGTAAAGAGTTCACACACTTTTGTTATTATTTTAGTTATATCTGTCCAGGTTTTAAGAAATCTACCTCTGACATTTCTGCCTCATCTAGTTTTTAGAGTTCAGAACAATGACCATTTGATTAATTTTTTTAAATAATTATTTATTTATAACTATTTAATTGTTATTTCAACATTGTATTATACAAAAATCAGTATCTGCAGTATCTATCATTTGAATATCTAGAGAAAGTTCAGTTTCCGGAACAGAAGTTGCATTTGAATTTTTAAAACGTGATCGTTCAGTGTACTAGGAATGAGGCAGATATTTCAATGGCAGACATCTGAAAGTTCATTAAATCTAAACCAGAACCACCTGCATGGAGATATGCCACATTAGGCAGTGAGACAATTTGATACAATTTTAGTGACCCACCCATTTAACCAATGATAACTGAACCAATAAGCACAAACAACACAGAAACAGATAAATTCACCTTTGTCTGTTGTAATAAGTCTGTTAATATCTGACCAGTCAGACCTCTCTTCTTCTTGAAAAGTTCCATCAGGCCTGGACACAAGGCATCAAGGGTGTTAAAGAATTCATCCTTAAGATTTCTTCCAATAATCCTGTTAAACTCCAAATAAACCTGAAAAATACAAAAAAGAAGCCAAGATTTGTTATGTAGGCATAGACAGTCATAACACTGAACAATGAATATCTTATTTGACTATGTTGCTCACCATTCTTGAAAAAAAAAAAAATCAGTGAAAAGTTACACAAACCTGGCTTTCTGTGAAGAGAGTTGGCCAACGTTTAACCATCTGGCTAATGTCAGGCTTATCCTTTACAACCTCATTTCTTCTAAGGGCAAATGTGACTGTCATTTGGTTTTTTCTTCATCATTTCTTGTTCAACCTCACTTACATGAGAAACTTCATCAGAGGTTTCAGTCATAATTCTGACAATGATTTCAGGTTTAAAATTCTCCCAAGTAAGCTCTCTGTGTTCTTTACATTTGTGTGCATTGAAAGTGGAGTATACACTGCTCCGAAAGTTACAGTCTTTATATGGGCAGTTAACACTGTGGTTTACCTTTAAGTGTACATTCCGCAGATGAGAAAAGTATTCCGTTTCAGAACAGGTCTCAAGAAAATCACAAGATAAACAGCGAAATTTAAAATCTACACTTTGTTGTTGATTCTCAATTCTACGGTGAAATCGACATAAATGAGTGTTTAGTGCACTTAGAGACCTGAATGTACACAGACATTCCTGATGCAAGCAAGGAAAGGGCTCAGTCCTGGCATAGCTTCCATGTTTTAGCCTGTAGTGTTTAAAAAGTTGTGCTCTCTTCTCACTGGAAAAAGGACAGTATTTACATTTCCAATGCATATTTCTGTAAGGCTGGTAATGTCTGATAGTTGACCCAAAGAAATAAAATTAAAGTAACATTTAATTTAATAAACTAAACTGTTAGCCTCTGCAAAAACAACAGAGAAATTGCATATATTTAGAGTGGGTAATGCTAACACTAAGTTAGTTAGCATTAGCTAGTTAGTCCAGTTTGAATACTGTCATGCTCAGGGTTATTCTCAAAAGCTGTTTACAAAATGATATGACACAAAAATACACACAAAATACATTGCATTTTCTAATTTAAGATAAGCCTTAACTTCGAAAAAAAAACTCTCTTGAACATGGAAAACAACTTACAAAATCCTGAATGTGAAAAGAGATGAAGGCAGAAAATGGCACCTTGGTTAATGGAGTCAACTGTAGGATGTCTTTAGATCAGAAGAACAGAAAAAAATATCCACAGTGGATAAATTCCACAGCACTACAATCGTGTTGTTTGAGAAGTAGAAAGATTTTCTAGCACCTTCCACAGAACAAGGCCAGACTGACCAATAAGAATCTTCTGGGGCGTGGTCTGAACTAAAAAGTAATATTTTAAGTTTGTTCAACTTAAAAATACTAGTGTTCTCAATGATTCTCTCAAAATAGGGGAACATACTAAAAAGGTTTAAGTAACGCAAAAAAAAAACATTTTTTAAAGTAATCATTACTCAAACTGTTTGCATAGAAACAAATTACGGGTTAACAGTCTACAGAGAATTCTCCTCGGAACTGTGCCAGGGATGGCCTCCACCAAATCTGGACCACCTGACCAGTTCTCTGATGTGAGGGTGTCTGAACACTGATGTAGCTACATCCAGAACCTTGTCCAGTACATGCCCAGTCCAGGACGGCTATTAAATCCAGTAAATTCCTTGTACACCTGGTACCTGGTGAATAATGATACTGAGTCTCACTCTTCGCTTTAGACACACCTATGACTGATCTGTTTTACCAGGAGAGCAATGACAGGCCATAGAAGTGTAAAGAATGTTCCTGTATTTGTTTGTTTGTTTGTTTGTTTGTTTACTGGTTCAAATTTGTATTTTCAAACACAAACAAAACTAAAATCTACAAACTTCCATCCTGGTTTGATCAGGGTCATTAAAGAGATACATCAAACATGTAAACAGCAGTAAGACGCCGCGGTGTTACGGGAGGAGAGTGGATTAAAGATCAAAGGAGGCTTCGTTTTCATCGCTTCAATTGATCTATTCATCATATACGTCCGCACTGAGGTCCGACAGCAGGAGGTATGACGGGAACGGAGGCCCAGGCTAAGTGTTGGAATTCCGAGGTTTAATTTGACCCTCCCCACGGAGGGACTGGTACACGCAATTAATCTCCATAATAAAAGTGGATGGAGCTCCGGACTATTAGCCATTCATATTATTCCGAACTCCTGCGCATAAATTATCCTTTTCACAAATGAAATCCTGAATCATTTAGTACCAGCAGTGAGCCGAGCGCTATCACAAATAACCCCCTTAAATTAAAACCCCGCATCGTCATAATCTGCCCTGTGGGCACCAATTTGCATGGAGGGCTCCGGAGATGATCTAGATAACAGCTTCTCTCCGAGGTAATGCAGAATCAGGAAATACACTGCTAGCACTGACTGCAGTACGGCACCTCTCCGGAATATTATAACAGCCGTCTAGCTGAGCAAATTCCGAACGTGCGGCGGGAAAATTACATGGGGCTTTAAAGGGGGCAGGGCCTGCTTTATTTCACTTGGTAATATTTCCTCCCTGAGGAGGAATATGGAACATGCTCCACTAGCTGTCCATCCTGTGTGCACTGATAAAATATCAGGTGCTGGTGAAAACACCCTCCCAGCCAATCAGCAACAGGGGGCGTGCACAGGATGGGGAAGAGGAGGGGCTACAGGATGAACTCCACACACACCATCGAGAAGGAGGGATGGAGTGAAAGACAAAGAGGAGAGGATCAGAGGAGCGAAGACAGGGAAATTAGATCAGGTAGGAGAGAGAAGCGAGGAGGTTCAGTGGTGGAGAGACCCCAGAGAGCCTGGAGTCTTATTCCCATTTACCTGTTCCACCTTAAATTGAGCTGCAGAGACATCCTGGTGGCTGAGGTCCAGGCCATATTAAGGTGGAATTGGAAAAGTCAAACGTGAAGCTGAGATGCCTGAATGTGACTGCTGCACTATTTAAGGTGGAATGGAAAATTCTAACAAGAAGCTGAAATGCCTGAATGTAACTTCTGTACCATTTAAGGTGGAACTGGAAAACTCAAACAAGAAGCTGAGGTGTCTGGATGTAACGCTCAGTGTCTGTAATGCTCTAACATTTAAGGTGGAATGAAAAAAGTCTAACAAGAAGTATACTGAAGTGGCTGGTGCCTGAATGTAAGCTGTAGTATTTAAGGTGGAACTGGAAAAGTCTGAACAAAAAGTTGAGGCCTTAAAATGTGACTACTGCACTATTTAAGGTGGAATGGAAAACTCGAACAAGAAGCTGAAATGCCTGAATGTAACTTCTGTACCATTTAAGGTGGAACTGGAAAACTCAAACAAGAAGCTAAGGTGTCTGAATGTAACTGCTTTAACATTTAAGGTGGAATGAAAAAAGTCTAACAAGAAGTATACTGAAGTAGCTGGTGCCTGAATGTAAGCTGTAGTATTTAAGGTGGAACTGGAAAAGTCAAACAAGAAGCTTTGCAGCCTGAATGTAACTGCTATACTATTTAAGGTGGAACTGAAAAGTTTGAACAACAAGTTGAGGCCTCAGAGTGTAACTGCTCTTAAGGTGGAATGGGAAAATTTTTACAAGAAGCTGAGATGCCTGAATGTAATTACTGCAATGTTTAAGGTGGACCTGGAAACGTCAACCAAGAAGGTGTACAGCCTGAGTGTAACTATTGCACCTTTTAAGGTGGAATGGAAAAACTTGGACACGAAGTTGGTCAGGTAAACTACTGCACCAACATGGAACTACTGCACCACTTAAGGTGGAACAGGAAAACCCTTAACAAGAAGCTGACGATAATGCAGCGGACTTCAGCCTCAGCTGCCCTGAGCCTTATTCAGAAACGGTCTCAGAGATGAAACGTTCCTTAGTGCCTCAGTAGGAGTGGGTGGAGCTAAACTGCTTCAGGCTGAACGGGTGGATATATGTAGAGTTGGTTCCTGTGACATCACAGAAACGGTGAACTCTAAACGGGCTGTTTGTGCAGCTTCGCCTCCCTAACGGACCGAGTGGTCTCCGGAGGGAACGGTAAATACTGAATGTTGGCTCTACTGACTTTATAGGGGGCTTTGCATGGTAGTGTATATATGTTGGACTTTCTGACATCACAAAAACATTGTAAAGAGCTGAGAAAGCCCAATTTTCCACAACACAGGCCCTTTAAAGCCTATAGAACACAAAGCAGGATGTAACGAGCTAACGTATAGGGGTATTAGGCTCCCAGAACAAAGGGGAGAACAAAGAGGACAGAGACGTTCCTCAGAGACTCTGACGGACACAAAGCTGCAGACCAGAGTTTCCTCCTTTACATTTAACAGCTCAGCCATTCACACAACACGCCTCACCTTTCATCAGCATCAATAATCACAAGAGGGGGGGGTCACAGGGGCCCACGAGTCAGGGGGAGAAGAGCCCAGAGACATCGATCAGGACATCCGCAAAAGAAGTCTCCTTTGTTGCTTCTGAATACAGGATGTGCAGCACTTATCCAGAGGTATGTAAAGAGGAAGGTGGGCGCTCGTCGGTTTCGTGCTGGAGTGCTGACTGAGATAAATGTCCATCACTGAATGAATACGATAACAGGTGCATTTAGAAGTTCAGTGGCTAGGAAACTCGGAGGAACTCCAAGAGGAACCAACGGTATTGGGGCATGACTGGTCTCAGCCTCGCCCGCCTAGGACTGTCCCACATGGACCAGTAGTGAACCTATCAGGACCTTGTAGATTACATAACTATTTATTTTACCTAGCTGGCTGTAGTCCATAAGTCATCATAGCATATTAGTAACTGCTAATTAAAGCAGGTTCTAGTGGCAGATACCGCAGTTTGATACGGCAGAACCCTCATAACGGCGTTACCACGAGCTCCTTCTGTTTCCTGGTGTTGGTGTTTATGGCCTGGACTGAAGTCCCAGCTGTAATAGTCGCCAGTGTTGTGTGCTAAGCTAGCCCACCCCATTTCCCACTCAGGTAATTTATATCGTCTTTAAATCTGGGCACAGGCGTTTCTTGTTCAGTTCCCAGCAGAGCTACACTGTAAGTTAGGATCGCCTCTATTCATAGCAGCCATAAAATGGGAGTTTTAATATTTAATAATTTAATATTTTTTAAATAGTTTAATTAAAAGGACCTGAGTTTCATTCCACTGGTGTAATGTCTACTAGGAGGCCTGCAGAAAGGAGGTTAACCAGGTCTCTATCATTTACATTAATCACGTACCTGTGAGCAGCCATCAGAACAGAACAGAACAGAATAGAATAGAATAGAATACAATAGCATATTCCAACCAGATCACTTTCGTTTATGAATAGAATAGAACAGTGTAGAACAATCTATACAATAGAATAGAACAAGGCAGAATGATCTATACAATAGAATAGAACAGGGTAGAACAATGTATAGAATAGAACAGAATACAATAGAACAGGATAGAGCAATCTATAGAAATAATAAAATAGAACAGAACAGATCCAATAGTATATTTTAACCAGTCCTCCATCAGTTATCAATAAAGTTTAATAGAACAGAACAGAACAGAGTAGAGTAGAGTAGAGTAGAGTAGAGTAGAATAGAATAGAATAGAACAGAACAGAGTAGAGTAGAGTAGAGTAGAGTAGAATAGAATAGAGTAGAGTAGAGTAGAGTAGAATAGAATAGAATAGAATAGAGTAGAGTAGAGTAGAGTAGAGTAGAATAGAATAGAATAGAATAGAATAGAATAGAACAGAGTAGAGTAGAGTAGAGTAGAGTAGAGTAGAGTAGAATAGAGTAGAATAGAATAGAATAGAATAGAACAGAACAGAGTAGAGTAGAGTAGAGTAGAGTAGAGTAGAGTAGAATAGAATAGAATAGAATAGAATAGAATAGAACAGAACAGAACAGAGTAGAATAGAATAGAGTAGAATAGAATAGAATAGAATAGAACAGAACAGAACAGAGTAGAATAGAATAGAATAGAATAGAATAGAATAGAATAGAACAGAGTAAAATAGAATAGAACAGAACAGAGTAGAATAGAATAGAATAGAATAGAATAGAGGCCATTGTCAGTCATCATAGTCATTTGTATTTGATGCTCATCAACATTCCATATAAACTAAGAAGGCAGGTGTAATCTGGTGGTTTAGGTAGTATACAGAGTGTCTATATGTGTGTTCTAGACATGGAGAACCCTGGTTCCCTTCACCACCACTGTAAAGAACATCTGCACCAGTGAGTTTCTTGAAGCCTACTTAAGCAGGCAGTCTGAAACATCAGTGGAGGTCCCTTTAAACAGGCCGCTGTGAGTTAGCATAGCCGCCATTCCTGCTTCCAGGTGAGGCTGCAGGCCAGACAGAGCGTCCCAGAGCGAGCTAATCCCTGAGCTTAGCATATCATTTCACACAGGGTGAATGACTCGCAGGATATTAAAAGAAGAGCTGGGTGGGAGGGGGGCAGTAACGCAGGGCTCGCAGGAAATGAGACCGGTCATTATCATTCTAATGCAGCCGTGGTGGTCCAGCTGCGAAGAAACTCCTATCCTCTTAACCCCCCATAGGGTCTACATCTCTCTCTCTCTCTCTCTCTCTCTCTCTCTCTCTCTCTCTCTCTCTCTCTCTCTCACCTGCCATTCCAGATAAACTCCCACAACTTTAACAAAATTACCCCCCCCAAACAACACCATACGATTCTACATCCTGTGTAGTACTTTCTAGAACACCACAGGACGCTGCCCCACAGGACACTGTCCCACAGGACGCTGCCCCACAGGACGCTGCCCCACAGGATGCTGCCCTACAGGACGCTGTCCCACAGGACGCTGCCCCACAGGACACTGCCCCACCGGATGCTGCCCCACAGGACACTGTCCCACAGGACGCTGCCCCACAGGACACTGTCCCACAGGACGCTGTCCCACAGGACGCTGCCCCACAGGACACTCCTCACAGGATGCTCCTCACAGGACTCTGACAACAGGACGTTGTTGACTAGATAGTTTTGGTTGGTGGAAAATTCTCAGTCCACCTGTGGTGGTCTTGTGGGGGTCCTGACCATTGAAGAACAGGGTAACACAGTATACAGAGAAACAGATGGACTACAGTCTGGACCTGTACACCTACAGAGTGTCCTGTATGGTGGGTGGAGCTGATAGGATGGACAGTGAGTGTAGTGATTGGTTGGGTTATATATATATGTATAAAGAATAAGAATGAGTGTAATAGCTCCAGACATGTGTGCGCTAACTGCTCTTAATTTGAGCTGAAAATAGCAGTACTTAGCCATGCTAACTGCTGCTGCTCGCACTAATGTTTAGCCGCTACGCTAACGATCCACTGCCTCCCCTGTGTAACCCCGAGCATTACCAGCCATTATAACTTCATCAGCTTATTTTGTTTGGAGTGTTGTGGTTTTTTTCCCGCCTGTTTTCCTTTTTTCCTCTGATGTAAAATGTTCGGCGTGCTCCAGCCATTACTCGGCTCTAATCAAAAACGTTCTGCACCATTCCATTTTATTCCAGCCCGCTTTGCCCTGTTACCATTACACACCTCCACCCCGGCTCTTACCACAATAAACCGACGTGAGGAAATGCCCATAAAGGAGCAAATGTGCATCAGGGAGGACTGTTCTAATTTATGTGAAATTAATTGGGGAAAGTCGGCTTTTTCATGCTAGGCTCATTTAGGACAGCGTAATTAAACTTGCAGGGAAATAATGATGTGGGAAAAGAAATAAATAATGCGCTCACTCAGCCGTTGCGTGGCGCGCAGGGCCGGGCTTCTGCAGTAGAGCCGTAAACAGGAGCTTTAAGAAGCCTCTGGTGTGCGGACAAAGCCACCAAAGGTCACGCTGCGTGTAATCTGCTCTCGGCAGACCGCGGGCTGAGCTGTGGTCTTAGACGCTGCCCAGGACTGGAAGACCTGGGAGGAGATGTGTGCAGGGCTGTAGAGGCTGAGCGTTTCAGGGCACTGTTTATTATATAGACGTTACAGAGTGCAAATGACACCTGGAGGGCGTGGTAGACCACCAAAACCAGCCAACAGCCCCACTCTTGTCCAGGTGTGGCCAATCGGTCTCTGAGTAGAGAGTGTTTGGGCCATTTGTGCTTTAGCATGTAACCCATCCGTGAAGTGAGACTACCGAACAGTGAGCACACTGGCCCGGAGTGGTGGGAATCCCTCTCCACGTGGCTTGGGGAGCGGTTGTAGGCGCACTCTAGGGCACTTGTTGGTTCAGGGAATCAAACCGCCAACCCTCTGGTTGCCAGGCTGGTTCCTTAACCTCCAGCCCACGACGGCCGGTAAGGACGTACGGTTAAGCTCATAAGGTTATGATTAACCTCGCATGCAAGGTGGTAGTACCTTCAGGCTCCTGCAGGTGGCACTGCACGAGGATTGGGCTATAAACCCCTGTGGGGTGTGAGTGACGGGATCCATAGATTGGGAGGAGGTGCTACAGTGCAGGGAATGTCTCGTTCCATGTGTGGAAAATGGCTCCAGAGCAGATGTTAATGATTGGCTAAAAGGAGGGACTGCATGTGGGCGTGGCCAAAGACCATAGTGTGAAGGAAGTAGCTGAATCTGCAGGTGTATGGAAGCGTACGGTCATACGGGTCTACCAGCAGTGGATACAATCCCAGTCTACAGGGAATTCTCCTCGGAACTGTGCCAGGGAAGGCCTCCACCACATCTGGACCAGCTGACCAATTGTGTCTGAACATCGATGTGGCTACATCCAGAACCTCGTCCAGTACATGCCCAATCCAGTCCCAGCTGAGGTACTACAGGGTGTTAGGAATGGGTCAGCTTGGAGACTCCCTGGTTTGGGTTTTTTCCGTGTTGCTGTCTCTTACAGTGTTGGTGGTGTTGGCTGAAGTGGACTCGGCTCAACAGAGCTGATAAAAGGCGACTCATCTCCCAGCCCTACCTGCCTGTGGGCTGCTCCCTCTCCGCCGCTCCCCTCTATCCGGGCCCAGGGGTACTAATTAAAATATGACAGGCCTGCTGTGTTGTTGTAAAAATAAGGTTAACTTAATCACGGTCTGAAAGGTCACTGTCTGATCCAGCCCATATGAGGAACAGCCGGGAAAGTAGGACTGTGGTTTCGTCGCAGCTCTCTGAGATACTCCGGTCCGGGAGAACGTGGTTTATTAGAATACTCATCTTACAACTCAACACCACGTAAATTCCCCTCTGTGTTTACCCGACTGACACACCTAGCGTATGTATGGAACTGTGAATAATAAAAGTGATTCATTTTAATGCAAATAATTTACTTAATGAAGGAAAAAACGTTTGATTGGTCTGTTTACAACAAGTACAATGTATAGAAAGTAAATGATGTAGTAATATTACTACGGTGACGTCTGAGAATTATAGGTATTAGATGTATAGAGTGTGTTTATCTGGTATGATGATGTTTGCAGGGTAGTTCTAACAAGCCTCATAATAATAAGATTAAATGAGGGGTGTTTCTGATAAAGTGGCCAGTTTGAGGACGTACAGAGTGGTGTTTCTAATAAAGTGGCCAGTAAAGGATATACAGAATGGTGTTTCTAATAAAGTGGCCAGTTTGAGGACGTACAGAGTGGTGTTTCTAATAAAGTGGCCAGTTGAGGATGTACAGAATGGTGTTTCTAATAAAGTGGCCAGTTTGAGGACATACAGAGTGCTGTTTCTAATAAAGTGGCCAGTTTGAGGATGTAGAGAGTGGTGTTTCTAGTAAAGTGGCCAGTTTGTGGATGTACAGAGTGGTGTTTCAAATAAAGTGGCCAGTTTGAGGATGTATAGAATGGTGTTTCTAATAAAGTGGCCAGTTTGTGGATGTACAGAGTGGTGTTTCAAATAAAGTGGCCAGTTTGAGGATGTACAGAATGGTGTTTCTAATAAAGTGGCCAGTTTGAGGATGTAGAGAGTGGTGTTTCAAATAAAGTGGCCAGTTTGAGGATGTAGAGAGTGGTGTTTCTAATAAAGTGGCCAGTTTGAGGATGTACAGAGTGGTGTTTCTAATAAAGTGGCCAGTTGAGGATGTACAGCGTGGTGTTTCTAATAAAGTGGCCAGTTGAGGATGTAGAGAGTGGTGTTTCTAATAAAGTGGCCAGTTTGAGGATGTACAGAGTGGTGTTTCTAATAAAGTGGCCAGTTTGAGGCCATACAGAGTGGTGTTTCTAATAAAGTGGCCAGTTTGAGGATGTAGAGAGTGGTGTTTCTAATAAAGTGGCCAGTTTGAGGACGTACAGAGTGGTGTTTCTAATAAAGTGGCCAGTTTGAGGATGTAGAGAGTGGTGTTTCTAATAAAGTGGCCAGTTTGAGGATGTACAGAGTGGTGTTTCTAATAAAGTGGCCAGTTTGAGGACGTACAGAGTGGTGCCTACACGGGGTTAAAGGTCCCTCGTTCAGGATCTAAAGGGGGCTGGATCTCTCCGCCGCTCTCAGTAGGGCCAGTGTGTGAATGCCGCACCCTCATGGCGCGTGTCAGGTGACCGTACTGCAGATCAGAATGGAGGTCTGATGGAAGACGACAGGCTGTTTCTGTCACACTGAGATTCAGAGTGTGTCAGTTCAGACCTGTTCCAGCCCTGCTGTTCCAATCACAGGACACCAGTAAACCTGATTACCTAACGAGTCATAATCAGATAATCAGACATGTCCCTGAGTCCCCATGCAGCTCTCCCTGCCACGCTGGCGCCATGCTGGTGTCCTCTAAGTGACGCTCCTGCCGTGCAGCATGGACAGCGCTGGTCTCATGCCTGGGAGCGGTTGGTTTATGTAGTCGCATGTTTGTTTATTAATCAGTTCTTTGTGTCTGTGTAATCTGGGATTTATCTACCTGTCTGATAACAGTGGCACATGCAGCTGTTTATACAGCTGTTAGCGTTGGCTGGCTAGATAACACAGCTGGCTATAGGAGTTAGTTTTGAGAGTCCTTCAGGAGGAGCTCCTGTCCACTAAACCTTCCTCTGCTTATTGTCCTGTCCACTGATCTGGTGAAACACAGGTGAGTCCCGGTTGAGCACCTGAATCCTAACAGTGACTCGTGTTGTGAAGATGTCGTGTTTTGATTACCGCGGCTGTCCAGAGCAAACCCAGCATCTCCAGAATAGTAAGGTTACAGGAGAGGCCAGGAACCCCTTTAATTATAATGTAAGCAAATGGAACCAGAATTTCACCCCAGGAAGTTTTGGGTTAGGTTTTCACACGGTGTGAAGAGAAGCTGTTCAAATGATGCATAAATGTAAAAATAATAAAAATGGAGATCCATGTCTGGCATCGGACAGTGACGATATTCCAGCTGTCCACCTCCACCCTCCCTGGAACTGCTTCGTGTGGCTGTGTGTACTTCAGGAATGGCTCAGGACCGATTGACCAGATTCATTTCCCCTCTCCTTTAAAGTGGCCATTTTCCTTTATTCATCTGTTTATCATTTTTCACACTGTCTGATCCCTGTTTAAATTTTTTAGTCCTTTTACTGATTTGAGTACTCAATACTGTTATTTTTATTTTTCCCGAAGTTAGAACCTTTCTCAGGTGTGACTGCTGATTTAGGTAACACCTGGTAAACACCATTTGTTCTGACGCTGGTATAAAAACTGATATTAATGAAATTTCTGGATTTTAAAATGTCCTATGAAGTCTTCGACACTTTGAGTTTCTCCAGCACTGCTTTGTGGGTTTGTGCCTCAGTAATTAGTTAATGAGCTAATTTTACCCAGCCTGAAAAGAGTTAATGATTCCTGATCATTTTATTGCCTCTCGTTATTGTTATTTTTGCTTCCACAAATTTACATATTTTATCTTATTTTCTTTGTATTTAACTACTTTTAGAAACCTAGTATTGTCTGGTTTAGTTTTAGTTAGCTGAATTAGCCTTTTATGTTGAAATGATATTATTATTATTATTATTATTATTATTATGATATCCTGTTTGATCATTTCCTCTTTATGAATTAAATCTTAATTGTGTATTTTATCATCTTATTAGAGTTTATTGTTATTGTTCCATGTAGTGTTTATTTAATTTGGATTTCCAGATGAAGTGGATTGCTTGATTGATTGGTGTAGTATATAGTACAGGTAGGAATGTGGGCCTCTCAGAGCCAGCTGGTCATTGAGTACGGTAATGATGGACATTATTGTCCCACAGTGCAACAGGAGACGGAAAGGGAGGAGCTTCCCAGGTCGGGACCAGAACAGGCTGAATAATGAATGTACTCCAGTAAATAATGTGTTTGTTTGTTTGTGTGTTGTGTAAATAAACCTCCACTGAAGCAGCCAATCAGAGCCCAGCTCGGTATGACGTAAGCTTCATCACTTCCTGTTAGTCAGTAATGACGTAGTATGTCCAGGACGCAGCCCAGGTTTGGTTTTTGGCTATTAGGTAAGATGCTTGCAGCTGTTGCAGGTGAGTTTCAGCTGAGTTGCAGGACTCTTTACAGGCTTCAAGCAACTGAAGCGGCCGGCCTACCTCGAGCTCTGCTCTCACCTACGTCTCGTAGGGCTGAGTTAATAAATTCTGCCCACGCTGAGCCCACAGCTTCGTTCTCAGACGAGCCAGTTCCCAGAGTTCCTCAGATTTTCGTTTCTGTGCTCAGTTGTGTAAATTAATTACCAAATTTAATCAGCGTGGCTTTTTCCTGGGTTAAACTCAGGCAGGTGGTAAAACTGTTTCCCAAATATCACTTCAGTTAAGTTAGGATTGTTCTCAGGTGAATTGTTCTCAGGTGTGACTGGCGGAACCACTCAGTCAACAGTAGAACACAGAAACGGTGTTTCGGTATCAGAACTGATTTAGATAAAACCATTACACCGTACGCCTTACGGCTTGTTGGATTTCCTGGTTTCCGACCCGCGCTTGTCTCTCCACCTATGACCTGGCACCTCCCTGTTGTTATGCGAGCTCGTCCTTGCTGCCGTGTTCAGCCTCTGTGTGGGCCGAGCCGAGTTCCTTGTGCCTGACACTGGTTCTTTCATCACGTTAGGTTGTTGGGTCAGGCTAGTTCAGTTGTTTGTTACCACATGAGCTAATTCAGTTTTCCGTGGTACTACCACCGCCATGTTTCACAGTTGGTTCTCCTTTCTCCGGACATGAAGCTTCTCGTTCACACCAGAGGTCCACAGAACGTTGTTCCAGTAGCTGTTCTGGCTCGTCCATGTGGTCTTTATCAAACTGCAGATGGGCAGCAGTGTTCTCTAAGGAGAGCAGTGAGGTTCTCCGTGCAGCCCTGCCATGCTCAGTGTTCTCCTGATGGTGGACTCATCAACGTTAGCATTAGCCACTGGGGCTTTTAGCTGCTTCAAAGTTCTCCTGGGTTCTCCTTTGTGACCTCTCTTCTCTTCCTCTCTCTCTTCCTCCCTCTCCTCCTCCTCTTCTCTCTACCTCCTCCTCCTCTCTCTCCTCCTCCTCTCTCTCCTCCTCCTCCTCTCTCTACCTCCTCCTCCTCTCTCTCCTCCTCTTCCTCTTTCTACCTCCTCCTTCTTCTCTCTCTCCTCCTCCTCTCTCTACCTCCTCCTCCTCTCTCTCCTCCTCCTCATCTCTCTTCCTCCCTCTCTCTACCTCCTCCTTCTCTCTCTCTCTCTCTTCCTCCCTCTCTCTTCCTTGCTCTCTCTCCTGTAGACTATTACGCCTCTTGCTCTTGGAGTGGTCCACTCCTGGGGAGGGTAACGGTGGTACCCAGTCTGTCTGACTGTGGATGGTGGAGTCCAAACTCTTTAGAGATGGTTCTGGAACCTTCTCCAGCCTGATGAGCATCAACAGCTCTGCTTCTGAGGTTCCTCTGGAATCTCCTTTGATGGTGCCATGATACACTTCCACAAACATGAGGTGTGAAGATTGGACTTTGACAGAGGACCCTCATCCCAGCCCCCCGTGACCAGGTCTGATATTGGTCGTCTGGTTTGTTTAACCGCGCTCTCTGTGTTCTACCCTGTGAAAGTCGGGTTATGTAGAATGGCTCACGAACGGCTGAAGCACCACAGGAGTATAAAGTGCTGGAGGGAAAACCCGCCTGTCAGATTCCCAGAGATCGTTCTGAGGTCCTGTAAGATCTACAGCTGCACTGCGAATCTGTAACATCTGCAGCACAAAGGCCCGAGGAATTAAAGCTTCACCGCCAGGAACTTAACGCTTATACACGCAGGTCTGAACATACGGCGTAAACATGCACCATGTGTCTGCAGATATCACCGCGTATGGGTTTGTGTATGATTTGTAGCTTAGGGGAGACTCATAAAGCAGAACCACAACAAAGACGGTAAACATGGTCGTGCGGTTTGGTTATACATATATGCAAATCCTTCCACACTTCAAAAGATCTCGGCTTAGTCCCAGTATTCCCAGTATTCCAGCTGGGGAAAATCTTCTAGTGGTAAACTAAAACAGCTTACATGGTAGCCTAAACATGTTCCTTAAATTTATAAATTAATTAATTAAATTATGTAATTATTTATTTTCTCATTTTGTAAAGTATTTATTTATTTATTTATTTTTAAAAAACACATCCGTAAAGCTCCTGTGATCATAAAGCTGTTTAGTGCATGTTCCACTAAAGGTTCCGGTAAACGATGGTGATGGGATGTAGGTGTTAGTGATTAGGTGTTAGTGAAACGATGGTGATGGGATGTAGGTGTTAGTGATTAGGTGTTAGTAAAACGACGGTGATGGGATGTAGGTGTTAGTGATTAGGTGTTAGTAAAACGACGGTGATGGGATGTAGGTGTTAGTGAAACAATGGTGATGGGATGTAGGTGTTAGTGATTAGGTGTTAGTGAAACGATGGTGATGGGATGTAGGTGTTAGTGAAACAATGGTGATGGGATGTAGGTGTTAGTGATTAGGTGTTAGTGAAATGACGGTGATGGGATGTAGGTGTTAGTGAAAAACGACGGTGATGGATGATGTAGGTGTTAGTAAAACGATGGTGATGGGATGTAGGTGTTAGTATTAGGTGTTTAGTAAAACGACGGTGATGGGCATGTAGGTTAGGTGTTAAAACGATTAGGTGTTAGTAATTAGGTGTTACGAAAATGGTGTGATGGATGTAGGTGATTAGGTGTTAGTAAACAATGGTGATGGGATGTAGGTGTTAGTGATTAGGTGTTAGTGAAATGACGGTGATGGGATGTAGGTGTTAGTGATTAGGTGTGTTAGTTAAACGACGGTGATGGGATGTAGGTGTTAATGATTAGGTGTTAGTAAAACGACGGTGATGGGAAGTAGGTGTTAGTGTTTAATGATGATGTCGTATCTGCTGAACACAGCCTGAACGCGACAGAGCTGAGCCGGATCTGCAGCGTGGGGTCGGAGGTGAGCAGAGCCAGCCTGAATGAACGTGTCTGTCGGCCAGTTAACACCTAAATCAATAATGAATGGACGTCAATCTCTCTCTTTTTCCCTCTCTCTCTTACTCCCTCTCTCTCTTACTCCCTCTCCTCCTCCTCCTCTCCTCCACCTCCTCTCTCTCCTCCTCCCTCTCTCTTCCTCCCTCTCTCTCTTACTCCCTCTCTCTCTTCCTCCCTCTCTCTCTTCCTCCCTCTCCTCCTCCTCCCATCTCTCTTCCTCCCTCTCCCCTCTTCCTCTCCTCCTTCTCCTCTCCTCCACCTCCTCTCTCTCCTCCTCCCTCTCTCTTCCTCCTTCTCCTCCTCTCTCTCTTCCTCCCTCTCTCCTCCTCCTCCTCTCTCTCTTCCTCGCTCTCTCTTCCTCCCTTTCTCTCTTCCTCCCTCCTCTCCTCCTCCCTCCTCTCTCTCCTCTCTCTCCTCCTCTTCTCTCTCCTCCTCTCTCTCTTTCCTCCTCCTCTCTCCTCATCCTCCTCCTCTGTTCCTCCCTCTCTCTCCTCCTCCCTCTCTCTCTTTTCCCTCTTTCTCTTCCTCCTCTCTCTCTTCCTCCTTCCCTCTCTTTCTCTTCCTCCCTCTTTCGCTCTCCCTCTCCTTTCTAACTCTTTTCCTCAGTCCATTTCTTCTCTAATTTCTATTTTTCCTCTATTTCCCTCCTTAGTTTCTCTTTCTTTCATTTTCTCTCTGTCTCTTTCCTCCTTTCCCTTGCTTCCTTCTTTTTTTTCTCTCCCCCACTCCCATTCTTTCTCTCATTTGTCTCCTCTCGCTGTCTAATCTTTCTATTTCTCTCTGTCCTCTCTCAGTTCTCTCCCCTCTCTATTCCTCAGTGCTCTTCCTCTCTCTTTCAGTGCTCTCTCTCTTTTTTCTATTCCTTAGTGCTCTCTCTATCCCCCCTCTGTTTCAGTGCTCTCTCTCTGTTCTTTCTCTTTCTCAGTTTTCTCTATCCCTCTCTCTCTCTCTCTCTCTCTCTTTCTCTCTCTCTCGCCCTCTCTCTCAGTTATCTCTATCCCTCTCTCTCTCTTTCTTTCTCTCTCCATCTCTCTCTCTATCCCTCTCCCTCTCCCTCTTCCTCTTCCTCTCTCTCTCTCTCTGGTTTAGTAGTGTAGCTGAGCTCTGATTGAAATCCTCTCCACGTTTTTCTCTTCACTCGTTCTGTCGTTCCAGCTGCGGCGCAGATCAAAGGCTGCAGTTCCACTCGCAGCGCTGCAGAAATAGAGGTGAGGTGGATTCAGATGAATATTTCTGTTTAATCTGAGATAGCCAGCGTCGCTGTGGCTGCTAAAGACAAAGCGGCCCTGAGCGGAGAGACGCAGTGTGGCAGTAATGTGAAGCACTGACCGGTTCATTTCAGCTACCGCTGCGCAGGCAGTCGCTAAATCAGCTAATTCTAACGACCTGAAGAGGAGTTCCATCACCCTCATAGCTTTCACTTCAACGTTCCACATCACTGCCGTCACTGCCAGACCCTCTGATCCTAAACATCTTACACAAACCCCGTCTGGCAACATACAGCAGCTCTCAGACAGCAGCACACCATCCCGCCTTCTACAGAGATTCAAATACAGATGCCAAATAGAGTCATCTGGAAAGGGTTACCAAGCCGTTGTGGAGGCTCTGGGACTCCAGTGAGCCACAGCAGGAGTGGTTATCCACAGACGGAGACAGCTTAGGACTGTGGTGAACATTCCCAGGAGCGGCCGGCTTACCGGCTTTTTACCAAGAGCCCATTAATGGCCCTTCCAGACCAGTGTCTAAAGATCTGGAGGCCTACAGTTAAGGTGAAGGTGCATGAGTCCACAGTATGAAGGAGACTGGGTAGAAATGGCCTCCATGGAGGAGCTGCATGGTGCAAAACTGCCCTGACCAAACCGACCGAAAGCTGACCGAACACAAAGGTGAGGCCAACCACTCTCTGGGCAGTGAACACTAGGGGGCAGTGAGCATACATGCCCAGAGCAGAGGGCAACCCTATTCATGGCACCCAGAGAGCAGGTGGGGGCTAGGTGCCTTGCTCAAGGGCACTTCAGCTGTTATTGCCGGGTCAGGGAATCAAACTGGCTCGTTCCCTTACCTCCAGTCCATGACTGTCCCCATCATCTTTTTGGGAGACCTGGTTCTTGTCACAGCTGGCGTAATGTCAACCCTGCTTTCCACCACAGGAACAGCATACCAACCGTGAAGCATGGTGGTGGTAGTGTGGTGGTCTGACGCAGGTGGTTGATGCAGCAGGACAATGATCCAAAGCACACAAGCAGTCATGCTGGAAGACCCTCCAGTGTAGCCGAATGAAACCCATTCCGTGAAGACGAGTCTTCCACTGCCTCCTCCACAGTGATGTAGCGACTCCTCCAGTAAGTTGGATGATCCGAAACATTTACATGTGATAAACGTAGAACAAAGCGAGTAAGGGGCGAATACTTTTTCACAGCAGTGCACTAGATGTGACTCTTATTGAAATAAACAGTCTGTGGTTCATTAGTGTAATGGGCCGGAGTTTGAATCCCTGACCCCTCAGGAGCTGATCTCAGAACCAGTAAACCCCAGACAAACAGACCCGAGCAGCGGCACCGGATTCACCGGCTGCGGACTTACCAAGCGGCCTGTCCTGATCCGGGTTTAATCCACCAAAGCCCAAACAAAAACATTCACCTCTCCTGAGACGCAGATGTCCATCTCGGCCTGCTGTGTCATTCCGAGGTGTGCGGTTTGGTCTGAACGCTCCTCACATTTCAGAAGCCTAGATACAGTTTCATTACCATGAAGGAGTTTGGCTGCAGATCCATATACGACGTGGTTCTAGAGAGACGGCGCTGCTTAGCACGGTTCTAATGACTGTCTACCAGAAGCTTCATTAACAAAGGTAATGTTCATGTGTCCAGAATGATGCCTTGTGGAAAGTTCAGAAATGGACGTTCAGAATCAAGTTCTCAGATAATTAATATTCAAAATGAACCAAATTAGTATCCATAGAGAAGCTAAGATAAAAATATCTAATACAGCTTTCAAATAAAATTAATATCCAGAATAAAGTTAGAATTTAAATTAATATCCAGAAAGAAGTTCAAATCCAATAATATCTGATATAATTTTTAAATCTAATGAGCTAATCTAATCTACAATGATGTTCTAATAAAATGAATGTGCCATAAAGAAGAAAGTTTTGATACAATTAATGTCCAATATTATTTTTATTAAATACTATTCATATTCAGAATTATTTTCTATTAAAAATAGACAATTCATTTCTAGACCGCATTGACTGAACAATACAGTGAATTTCCATAACGGCTTTCTAACCAAGTTAGTGTTTAGAGTAAAGTTCCACTAAAACCAATATCCAGTATGAACTTCTAATAGAATTAATATCTATAATAAATTTGTAAGGATAGACAATTCAGAATAAAGCTTTAAAAAAAGGAAAAAAAAAAGGTTTAGATAAATTTATAATAAAAATATTAAATTCCACAAAAAAGTTTAGATAAAATGATGCAAACATTACATTCAAATAAAATAATAAATTCAGATTAAAAAATAATATACAGTATATATATATATATATATATATCTAGTAGATTTGCACCCATCACCAGGAGAACAGCTGCACCCAGAAGGAGGTGTGGGAGTGCGGGTGTGTTGGGAAGGAAGATAAAGGTGACCAGGATCAATAACTGATGATGAATTTAGACTGATATGATCAATATTTATTGAGCTACACATACAGAAGTCTGTCTCTCAGTATGGCGTCGGGCCGCCGTGTTTGCTAACCCAACACGCCAGACGTCTCGGTATGGAGCTGTAGAGGTTCCTGATGGAGTCCTGTGATAATCCATCCCATGCAGCTTGAACATCCTCACACAGTTCCTGCAGATGGTGCGGTAGGGGTGGAGGTGGAGGGACACCAGGTCTTCTGGACGTGTGACAGCAACCCGTTCGTCTTGGTGCTGACCACGGTGCCTCCACACACGGATTCGTTGGGCGTCTCCACCAAGACTAAAGCGGGACTCGTCACTGAAGATGACCCGCTGCCATTCTGAGTCACTCCATGACAGTCTGGTACGACACCACTGCAGTCTTTGGTGACGGTGACGTGGTGTTAAGGACAGTCGTGGTAACGGTCTGTGTGCATGTAGTCCTGCGTGGTGCAGCCGTCTGCCGATGGTGCTGCACTAACAGGATTTACATTTACATTTCTGGCATTTAGCTGACGCTCTTATCCAGAGCGACTTACAAGGTTAATCACATTACAGGTGGGCCAATGTAGTGTTAGGAGTCTTGCCCAAGGACTCTCATTGGTGTAGCACAGCATCACACAGACCAGGATTCGAACCCCAGTCTCCCACGTGTGGTGGTGGCTACTTGGCGGGTAGTGGTGTTATCCGCTGAGCTACACCAACCACCACATGGAGGACACCACTGATCGCTGGAGGTCTGTAATGGTGGTGTTGGGTCAGTCAGGTACAGAGATAAGACCCGTCCTTGCTCACTGCACATGTGCAGCCGAGTGTGAAACTTAAATCATCAGCATGTCTCACCATGTCCAACCTACAGACCAGGTTCCACACCTGTGGGTTCACTCCTCCTGGGAGCAGCTACTCTTTTGATGATTGATGAGTGTATATCCAGGAGGAAGTTGTAATCGGATTAATACCCAGAATGCATTTCTAGAAACATTCTTACTCTAATTAGGATGTTTGTATAATATTTAGAGGGTAATTAAAGAGAATATTAGATTTGCTGTGTCATGGTTAGCAGCGCTGCGTTCTGCAGCCCGGCCGGTAGTGTACCTGCTCTGCGCTGGGGCGGCCAGCAGCTGTGAGGTCAGAGAGATCCTGGCTCTGATTTAATGAAGATGATGGAGCACGACAGCAGCGCCGCTCCAGTGCCACAGTTTAGCCACAGGCTGTTCCGCTCTAAACCAGCACTCAGCACTTTCTCCACCTTCTCCTCTCACCGCTAAGCATGCTGGGAAGAGCCGTATCGTGTCTTCTGCTGTGCCGAAGCCTGAGGCTCTGAGTAACGTATGGCTGAGTAACACACGGTGTCTCTGTGTAGCAGGCTGTACTGTACTGCACTACATATCATCCAACAAGACCGGACAGTGGATCGGTTCTGGGAAGGAACCTTTACCTGCTATAGAGGTCCATTATGTGGTGGTGGTGGTGTGTTAGTGTGGGTGGTGCTGGTGTGAGTGGATCAGACACAGCAGTGCTGCTGGAGTGTTGAGACACTGTGTCCACTCACTGTCCACTCTATTAGACACTCCTACCTTGCTGCTCCACCTTGTAGATGGACAGTCAGAGACGATAGCTCATCTGCTGCTGCACAGGGCACAGGACGCTGCACCCTGGACGGTCCCCACAGGACGCTGCCAACAGGATGCCACCTATAGGACGCTGCCTACAGGACACTGCCCACAGGACACTGCCCACAGGACGCTGGATAGTTCTGGTTGGTGGATGATTCTCAGTCCAGCAGTGACACTGAGGTGTCCAGCGTGCTGTGGGCAGCGTCCTGTGGGCAGCGTCCTATGGGTGGCATCCTGTTGGCAGCGTCCTGTGGGGACCGTCCAGGGTGCAGCGTGCACTGGGAAGCGTGCACTGGTGTGCCTGATCCACTCACACCAGCACCACACACACTAACACACCACCACCACGTCAGTGTCACTGCAGTGCTGAGAATGATCCTCCACCCACATACTACCTGCTCTGTGGGGGTCCTGTGGGGGTCCTGACCATTGAAGAACAGGGTAATACAGTACACAGAGAAACAGATGGACTACAGTCTGGACCTGTACACCTACAGAGTGTCCTGTACGGTCAGTGGACAGTGACTGTAGATACACAGGGGTGCTTTTAATGGAATGGCTGATCGGCGTGCGCTTGCTGACGCTCGTCCGGTTTCTCGGAGCCTCCGAGAGTACTTAACACATCGTTTCTTTGCTCTACAGTAGCTCAGAGGTCAAGGGGTCAGTCCACAAGTAGAGACACTAATCATTACGGACATTAGAGCGAGGCCTCTGCTCTCAAGCCCACACAACCTCTCACTGAGAGGGAGAGCTAATGGGAGCAATTATGAGGGACCCAGTCTCTCCATAAGAAACCAGAGGAGGTTTTATTCGCGCGCTGTGTGGCTACAGCTGTGAAATAAATATGTTATTACACTCCGTCTACACGGCAGCCAGCGCCAATCAGCGACGCCTCATCACGTAATTATAATTTAGCGCCGTTCCTGGGAAAGGTTAATAAAAGGAGTCCTCTGATTCTAAATTTTAAATTAACAACTCCTTATAAATCGTCTGACACACTTCTTATAAATAATTCAGAGCGCTCCTGTCCTCGTTCCTCCAGGGCAGGTTTGTAGAAAACTGCAATTAAGACTCTGAGAGAGAGGCATGTTGGCTACGAGCGGAGGGGAAGTGCTCAGGATGGGGGGTGCACTCAAAGAGGGACAATAAGGAAGACACTGTAACTAGAGACGGGTATGTCCTGGTGAAGATGCGGAGAGATCGTGCAGCCTGAGCTTGTTGCTAGCCGGTTGCTAAAAATGAATGATAGTCAATGGGAGGAACGAGGGATGAATAAATGACTCATAGAGGAGTGCAGGGCCAGTATGGCTGTGGGTTAGAGTTTGGGGATCTGCCCTGAGTGAGGGCATGCTGTTTGGTGACTGCAGGTTAAAGGAGACAATACAGTTTGAATGGGGGTAAAAATGAATGGGACTCTATGGGAGAAACGAGGGATGAATAAATGACTCATAGAGGAGTGCGGGACCGGTATGGCTGTGGGTTAGATTTTTGGGATCTGCCCTGAATGATCATGCTTGGGGGGGCCTTGTTGGTGGTCTGCCAGATTCTCCAGGTGGTTGTTTTCTCTGTGCATCTGATCTCCTCAGAAACGTCTCCTGGGAGAACCTGGGAGAAAAGGAGAACCTAAGGAACCTAACTGAGTACCCTTGAGTGAAGGTTACAGGAATGAAGATCACTGCCTTTCACACAGGTCTGTACTTTGGTGTTAAGTTGGTGCTGCTTGTTCATCATTCTGCCTCAACTGAACGTACCACAGCTTCCCCACACATACATACTCAGTGAACAGAATATCACCACACACAGTGTGTGTGAGAGAGAGAGCCTGAGGGTGAATGTCCCCCACACACGCTCTGCAGTGAGTCTCCCAGACGCAGTAAAAACGGTTCATAGAAATAACCAGCCTGAGAATAATCCACAGTCCTCCACATTCCGGATCTGCATTATCGCTCGGACTTACCGAATTTAGTCCGCACGGAGAAGAGCTGGATTAATCTCTGAAAGGACAGTGCAGTGGACAGGCACCCAGCACAGGGCACACACTTTCATATCACTCTTAACTATAGCAGTGTCTGTAGTAGAGTCTGTAGTAGTGTCTACTAGTGACAGTAGTAGTGTCTGTAGTGGTGACAGTAGTAGTGTCTGTAGTAGAGTCTGTAGTAGTGACTGTAGTAAAGTGTCTGTAGTAGAGTCTGTAGTGGTGACTGTAGTAGTGTCTGTAGTAGTCTCTGTAGTAGAGTCTGTAGTAGTGTCTGTAGTAGTGACTGTAGTAGTGTCTGTAGTAGTGACTGTAGTAGTGTCTGTAGTAGTGACTGTAGTAGTGTCTGTAGTAGTGACTGTAGTAGTGTCTGTAGTAGTGTCTGTAGTAGTGACTGTAGTAGTGTCTGTAGTAGTGACTGTAGTAGTGTCTGTAGTAGTGACTGTAGTAGTGTCTGTAGTAGTGACTGTAGTAGTGACTGTAGTGGTGACTGTAGTAGTGTCTGTAGTAGTGACTGTAGTAGTGTCTGTAGTAGTGACTGTAGTAGTGACAGTAGTAGTGACAGTAGTAGTGTCTGTAGTAGTGACAGTAGTGGTGTCTGTAGTGATGTCTGTAGTAGTGTCTGTAGTAGTGACAGTAGTAGTGTCTGTAGTAGTGACTGTAGTAGTGACAGTAGTAGTGCCTGTAGTAGTGAGAGTAGTAGTGTCTGTAGTAGTGACTGTAGTAGTGACAGTGGTAGTGTCTGTAGTAGTGACTCTAGTAATGACAGTAGTAGTGTCTGTAGTAGTGTCTGTAGTAGTGACAGTAGTAGAGTTTGTAGTAGTGTCTGTAGTAGTGACAGTAGTAGTGACTGTAGTAGTGACAGTAGTAGTGTCTGTAGTAGTGACAGTAGTAGTGACTGTAGTAGTGTCTGTAGTAGTGACAGTAGTAGTGACTGTAGAGGTGTCTGTAGTAGTGTCTGTAGTGCTGACTGTAGTAAAGTCTGTAGTAGTGACTGTAGTAGAGTCTGTAGTGGTGACAGTAGTAGTGACTGTAGAGGTGTCTGTAGTAGTAACTGTAGTGGTGACAGTAGTAGTGTCTGTAGTAGTGACTGTAGAGGTGTCTGTAGTAGTGACTGTAGTAGAGTCTGTAGTATTGTCTGTAGTAGTGACTGTAGTAGTGACTAGTAGTGTCTGTAGTGCTGACTGTAGTAGAGTTTGTAGTAGTGACTGTAGTAGTGACTGTAGTAGAGTCTGTAGTGGTGACAGTAGTAGTGTCTGTAGTAGTGTCTGTAGAGGTGACAGTAGTAGTGACTGTATTAGTGACTTTAGAGGTGACAGTAGTAGTGACTGTAGAGGTGACAGTAGTAGTGACTGTAGAGGTGACAGTAGTAGTGACTGTAGTAGTGACAGTAGTAGTGACTGTAGTAGTGTTTGTAGTAGTGACTGTAGAGGTGTCTGTAGTAGTGACAGTAGTAGTGACTGTAGAGGTGTCTGTAGTAGTGACTGTAGAGGTGACAGTAGTAGTGACTGTAGTAGTGTCTGTAGTAGTGACTGTAGAGGTGACAGTAGTAGTGACAGTAGTAGTGACTGTAGTAGTGACTGTAGTAGTGACAGTGGTAGTGTCTGTAGTAGTGACTCTAGTAATGACAGTAGTAGTGTCTGTAGTAGTATCTGTAGTAGTTTAGTACAGCCTGACTGTAGTAGTGACTGTAGTAGTGTACTGTAGTAGTGACTGTAGTAGTGGAACAGTAGTAGTGACTGTAGTAGTGACTAGTAGTAGTGTCTGTAGTAGTGACAGTAGTAGTGTAGAGTAATGTAGTAGTGTCTGTAGTAGTGACAGTAGTAGTGACTGTAGTAGTGTCTGTAGTAGTGACAGTAGTAGTGACTGTAGAGGTGTCTGTAGTAGTGACTGTAGAGGTGTCTGTAGTGGTGACTGTAGTAGTGTCTGTAGTAGTATCTGTAGTGGTGACAGTAGTAGTGACTGTATTAGTGTCTGTAGTAGTGAGTAGTGTCTGTAGTAGTGACTGTAGTAGTGTCTGTAGTAGTGACAGTAGTAGTGTCTGTAGTAGTGTCTGTAGTAGTGACTGTAGAGGTGACTGTAGTAGTGACAGTAGTAGTGACTGTAGTAGTGACTGTAGAGGTGACAGTAGTAGTGACTGTATTAGTGACTTTAGAGGTGACAGTAGTAGTGACTGTAGAGGTGACAGTAGTAGTGACTGTAGAGGTGACAGTAGTAGTGACTGTAGTAGTGCCCAGTAGGTGACCGTAGTAGTAGTGACTTGTAGTAGTGAAGTGTGTCAGTAGGTGTCTGTAGTAGTGACAGTAGTAGTGACTGTAGAGGTGTCTGTAGTAGTGACTGTAGAGGTGACAGTAGTAGTGACTGTAGTAGTGTCTGTAGTAGTGACTGTAGAGGTGACAGTAGTAGTGACAGTAGTAGTGACTGTAGAGGTGTCTGTAGTAGTGACAGTAGTAGTGACTGTAGAGGTGACAGTAGTAGTGACTGTAGTAGTGTCTGTAGTAGTGACAGTAGTAGTGTCTGTAGTAGTGACTGTAGAGGTGACAGTAGTAGTGACTGTAGTAGTGACTGTAGTAGTGACAGTAGTAGTGACAGTAGTAGTGACTGTAGTAGTGACAGTAGTAGTGACTGTAGTAGTGACTGTAGAGGTGTCTGTAGTAGTGACTGTAGTAGTGACTGTAGTAGTGACTGTAGTAGTGACTAGTAGTGACAGTAGTAGAGTTTGTAGTAGTGTCTGTAGTAGTGACAGTAGTAGTGACTGTAGTAGTGACAGTAGTAGTGACTGTAGTAGTGACAGTAGTAGTGACTGTAGAGGTGTCTGTAGTAGTGACTGTAGAGGTGACAGTAGTAGTGACTGTAGTAGTGACTGCAGATAGTAAATGACAGGGTGGGAGTATGGTGACTGTTGGACCAGTAGTGACTGTAGTAGTGAACGTGCGTTAGTAGTAGTGACTGTAGAGGTGTCTGTAGTAGTGACTGTAGAGGTGTCTGTAGTAGTGACTGTAGAGGTGACAGTAGTAGTGACTGTAGTAGTGACTGTAGTAGTGACAGTAGTAGTGACTGTAGTAGTGACAGTAGTAGTGACTGTAGTAGTGACTGTAGTAGTGACAGTAGTAGTGACTGTAGAGGTGTCTGTAGTAGTGACTGTAGAGGTGTCTGTAGTAGTGACTGTAGAAGTGACAGTAGTAGTGACTGTAGTAGTGACTGTAGTAGTGACAGTAGTAGTGTCTGTAGTAGTGACAGTAGTAGTGACTGTAGTAGTGACAGTAGTAGTGACTGTAGAGGTGTCTGTAGTAGTGACTGTAGTAGTGACTGTAGTAGTGACAGTAGTAGTGACTGTAGTAGTGACAGTAGTAGTGACTGTAGTAGTGACAGTAGTAGTGACTGTAGTAGTGACAGTAGTAGTGACTGTAGAGGTGTCTGTAGTAGTGACTGTAGAGGTGACAGTAGTAGTGACTGTAGTAGTGACTATAGTGGTGACAGTAGTAGTGACTGTAGTAGTGACTGTAGTAGTGACTGTAGAGGTGACAGTAGTAGTGACTGTAGTAGTGACAGTAGTAGTGACTGTAGTAGTGACTGTAGTAGTGACAGTAGTAGTGACTGTAGTAGTGACTGTAGTAGTGACAGTAGTAGTGACTGTAGTAGTGACAGTAGTAGTGACTGTAGAGGTGTCTGTAGTAGTGACTGTAGTAGTGTCTGTAGTAGTGACTGTAGAGGTGACAGTAGTAGTGACTGTAGTAGTGACTGTAGTATTGACTGTAGTAGTGACTGTAGAGGTGACAGTAGTAGTGACTTTAGTAGTGACTGTAGTAGTGACTGTAGAGGTGTCTGTAGTAGTGACTGTAGTAGTGACTGTAGAGGTGTCTGTAGTAGTGACTGTAGTAGTGACTGTAGAGGTGACTGTAGTTAGTGTGTACGTAGTGGTGACTGTAGTGACTGTAGTAGTACTGTAGAGGTGACTGTAGTGGTGACGTGTAGTAAAAATGGGTGTATGTCAGTAGTAGTGACTGTAGTAGTGACTGTAGAGGTGACAGTAGTAGTGACTGTAGTAGTGACTGCAGAGATGACAGTAGTAGTGACTGTAGTAGTGACAGTAGTAGTGACTGTAGTAGTGACAGTAGTAGTGACTGTAGTAGTGACTGTAGTAGTGTCTGTAGTAGTGACTGTAGTAGTGACAGTAGTAGTGACTGTAGTAGTGACTGTAGAGGTGACAGTAGTAGTGACTGTAGTAGTGACTGCAGAGATGACAGTAGTAGTGACTGTAGTAGTGACTGTAGTAGTGACTGTAGTAGTGACAGTAGTAGTGACTGTAGTAGTGACAGTAGTAGTGACTGTAGTAGTGACTGTAGTAGTGTCTGTAGTAGTGACTGTAGAGGTGACAGTAGTAGTGACAGTAGTAGTGACTTTAGTAGTGACTGTAGTAGTGACTGTAGAGGTGTCTGTAGTAGTGACTGTAGTAGTGACTGTAGAGGTGTCTGTAGTAGTGACTGTAGTAGTGACTGTAGAGGTGACTGTAGTAGTGACTGTAGTAGTGACTGTAGTGGTGTCTGTAGTAGTGACTGTAGTAGTGACTGTAGTAGTGACTGTAGTAGTGACTGTAGAGGTGACTGTAGTAGTAGATATTTTATTAGTTATATTATATATATTATAATTAGTCATGTGTAATGTTAGTTATATATTTGTTGTTATGGTGTTTGTTCTAATGATGTTGGTTTTGTTGTCATTAGTGTTAGTGTTAGTGTAGTGTAGTGTTAGTGTTAGTGTTAGTGTTGAGTTGTTCATATTAAGGCTATGAATGTGTGAGGGGTTTAAAAGATGAAACGTCTTTTAAATATCAGAGTGTGCTGACTCGCTGACCCGCCCTGCACTCGTCTGTCTGGAAGGATCAGACGTGTTTATCACTCCATTTCTTGATGAATGAATAAACAGCTTCAGGGAGTTATTCAGGGGTGTGGAGAGAGAGGGGGGGACAGAGAGAGAGACAGAGAGAGAGGAGCGAGGAGAGAGAGAGAGAGAGAGAGAGAGAGAGGGGGGTCAGAGAGGGTGGGACCGAGAGAGAGAGAGAAAGAGAGAGAGAGGGAGACAGAGAGAGAGACAGAAAGAGAGAGGAGCGAGGAGAGAGAGAGAGAGAGAGATAGAGAGAGAGGGGGGACAGAGAGGGTGGGACAGAGAAAGAGAGATAGAGATATATATATATATATATATATATAGAGAGAGAGAGAGAGCAATCCACTCATCCACTCCACAGCTTCCTACATCCCTTTGTCCTTAAAGGACCAGTAAGAGCAGAGAGTCAGACGACGGAGCTGTTTATTTATCTGATCGTTTCTGTAGTAAATAAATAAAAACATAAATACACACGTCTCCTTCCCCTTCTCCTGAACCTCCTTCATCTCCTTCACCTCCTGCTTTTTCTCTAGGTCCTTCACCTTCTTTACCTCCTTGGGCTTGTACACCTCTCTCACCGCTCTCTCCATCCCTCTCTTCCTCTCTTTACAGGGTGTGATGATGAAATGGGAGAAATGAGAGACTCGGTTAACACTGGGAACAGGACTAAGAGAGGGGGGGAGGGAGGGAGAGAGAGAGAGGAGACACAAAGACAGAGAAAGAGGAAGAAACAAAAAGAGGGGAAAAGAAAGACAAAGATTAGACAGAAGGGGAGAGAAAGAGAGAGAGAGACAAAGATAGGGAGAGAGAGAGAGAGAGAGAGAGAGACAAAGATACAGAGAGAGTGAGAGAGAGAGAGAGAGAGAGAGAGAGAGAGAGAGACAGGAGCAGCCCATTCAGCTCTGACTCTGATTTGGTGTCCAGTCAGATAAGGTCTTGGAGGAAACCCAAATTCTAATCAAGCTGAAATAATTAGAGCTGAGTTGGGTAAATCCCAACACCAAAACACGGAGAACCCGGAGCCAGGACATCTGAAGCGCTCGGACCTTCACGGGCAGACGGCGGGCGGTGGGGCGTCAGCAGGCGATAGGCGGGGGTGTCTAAGACGTGGAAGCGTTTGAGGGGAAGTGAGTGGAGACACTGGACACTGCTTCCCAACTGACCGCCCTAACACAGCGGGAGAGGATGCTCATCCGGATCAAACTGAACGCTCGGCATCACTTCCAACCCACACTCCGGGGGTGAAGCGGGACAGCCTTGTACCCTGGACTCACAAACTCACAGACGGAGCAGCGGAATACACATAGGGAATAACAACACAGCCCGGCCACTTTATCAGAAACACTCCCACTGACTGGCCACTTTATCAGAAACACTCCCACTCACTGGCCACTTTATCAGAAACACTCCCACTGACTGGCCACTTTATCAGAAACACTCCCACTGACTGGCCACTTTATCAGAAACACTCCCACTGACTGGCCACTTTATCAGAAACACTCCCACTGACTGGCCACTTTATCAGAAACACTCCCACTGACTGGCCACTTTATCAGAAACACTCCCACTGACTGGCCACTTTATCAGAAACACTCCCACTCACTTTATCAGAAGCACCCCCACTGACTGGCCACTTTATCAGAAACCACTCCATCCTCACTGCCACTTTATCAGAAACACCCCAGAAACACTCCCACTGACTGGCCACTTTATCAGAAACACTCCCACTGACTGGCCACTTTATCAGAAACACTCCCACTGACTGGCCACTTTATCAGAAACACTCCCACTGACTGGCCACTTTATCAGAAACACTCCCACTAACTGGCCACTTTATCAGAAACACTCCCACTAACTGGCCACTTTATCAGAAACACTCCCACTGACTGGCCACTTTATCAGAAACACTCCCACTGACTGGCCACTTTATCAGAAACACTCCCACTGACTGGCCACTTTATCAGAAACACTCCCACTGACTGGCCACTTTATCAGAAACACTCCCACTGACTGGCCACTTTATCAGAAACACTGCCACTGACTGGCCACTTTATCAGAAACACTCCCACTGACTGGCCACTTTATCAGAAACACTCCCACTGACTGGCCACTTTATCAGAAACACTCCCACTAACTGAAACATGTACCTTCTGATTCCACTTATTTGCAACTTTATTAGAAACACCAACACTGTACTTCCACTACCTGGCCACTTTATTGGAAACACCTACCTTGGAAGTCCACTAACTGGCCACTTTATTGGAAACACCTGCCTTGTACTTCCACTCAGTGGTCCACTCAGTAATGAAGGCTGATGGAGGAGTGTAGAGGGGCTAACACAATGCACGGCTATGCATCACCAGATGAGCTGCGAGGAGGACCAGCATGGTGGAGCTCCAAAGGAGGGTTTCTGATAAAGTGGCCAGGCCAGGCAAACTCACCCAACATGGATTTCCTTTATAATGCTTTGTTAAACATTCCAGTGGAAGAATCGCACAGTGCTGCACATCACTGAGAAAGCATCCCCCTGATTAGAATGGACTTTATCGGAACAACAGAATTCCGAGAGAAAGTAGACGTCCTCTGTGGGAGAAACTTTCCGAACAGTAGTGAATACAAAAAGCATTAACTAGAGGGGTGGTACAAAAACAGGCCCTCTGAGAGCGCTGGATGTGGTACTGTTTTAAAGCCGTAATGGAACCTCTCTGAACACGTTTTCCCCTTTTTTCCCCATTTCGGAATCTTAAATTCACTTTCCAGTCAAATGAGTCTGTATTTTTCCCCTGACACCCCAGCCCTCCCATCTAAAGCGCCTTCGGAAAGCGCTGCTCATTAATTTTCAGCATTATGTATATGAGGGAGCTGTCCGCGGTGCTGAAACGGGGAAAGGCCTAGTGTCGGGAAAGCTTTCCAGAGACCTGGTGTTGTTTTTCCGGGAGAGACGGGAGTCGTAGGTCATGCCTAATGAATGCAGTGAGGCTTGGAGCTAGCACCGAGGTTCTCCACTGAGATGCATCCAATGCATCTCCACCGTAGTGAGCCGCGACCAAACTTCCACCTGCTCTCGAAACAGCTGTGTGCTAGCACATAGCGGCAGCAGGCGTTTAAAAAATGATGTTCCAAAAGGTTCCGCCTCTATTTTAGAACAGTGACAGGCTCTCCTTAGTTGACTCAGTGCCTCTAATAAACAAGGCTTAGCACTAAGAGAGCAGACAGGAAAACAATGGGTCCAGAGAGAGACTCAGCCTGCATGCCGTTCCCTGGGACTGTGACTCATCTATATTTCATACGGACCTTCAAACCAGAAGGAAAAACAGAGTGGGTTCTGAGACAGGAAGTCCATAAATCTATGATGATGATGTATTTGCATCCAGCCTAGTGACGGAGCACGTGGAACGGGCTAACGCTCTCTGGCAACCCATTCGTCTGTACTGCCACATCAGTGTCTGACGGAGACAAACTCGTTCGGAACTCAGGCTACGACTCCCGTTACCACACGGCTTTGGAGAGAATGGTCATCTGTGTAGTGGACCTGTATGGTGGGCGTTTCCAATAAAGTGTCCATTCTGAAATGAAGCACACGGTACGTGTTTCTAATAAAGTGGCCAGTGTGTGGAACCACAGGGAAGGTGTTTCTAATAAAGTGGCCAGTTAGTGGCCAGTTAGACGTTTTCTAATAAGGGGGCCATTTGATGTGAAAGCACAAGGTGGGTGTTTTCTCAAAAAAGTGGCCAGAGTGAGTGGAAGCACAAGGGGGTGTTTCTAATTATAGGAAACCAACAGGAGCACAAGGTGGGTGTTTCTAATAAAGTGGCCAGTGAGTGGAAGCACAAGGTGGGTGTTTCTAATGAAGTGGCCAGTGAGTGGAAGCACAAGGGGGTGTTTCTAATAAAGTGGCCAGTGAGTGGAAGCACAGGGAAGGTGTTTCTAATAAAGTGGCCAGGGAGTGGAAGCACAAGGTGTGTGTTTCTAATAAAGTGGCCAGCTAGTGGAAGCACAAGGTGGGTGTTTCTAATAAAAGGTGAGTGGCCAGTCGTGGCCTAAAGAAAGTGGAAGCACAAGGTGGGTGTTTCTAATAAAGTGGGGGAAGGCCAGGGAATGGAAGCACAAGGGGTAGGGGTGTTTCTAATAAAGTGGCCAGGGGAATGGAAGCACAAGGTGGGTGTGGGTGTTTGCTAATAAAGTGGCCAGTTAGCGGAACCACAAGGTGGGTGTTTCTAATAAAGTGGCAGTTAGTGGAAGCACAAGGGGTGTAGGTGGGCCAGTTAGTGTTTCTAATAAAGTGGCCAGTTAGTAAGTAGAAGCACAAGGGGGTGTTTTCTAATAAAGTGGCCAGTGAAGTGGAAGCACAAGGTGGGTGTTTTCTAATAAAGTGTGGCCAGTTAGTGGAAGCACAAGGTGGGTGTTTCTAATAAAGTGGCCAGTTAGTGGAAGCACAAGGTGGGTGTTTCTAATAAAGTGGCCAGTTAGTGGAAGCACCAGGTGGGTGGGTTTCTAGTCCATGTTTATTTCTAATAAATAAAGTGGCCAGTGAGTAGAAGCACAAGGTGGGTGTTTCTAATAAAGTGGCCAGTTAGTGGAAGCACAAGGTAGGTGTTTCTAATAAAGTGGCCAGTGAGTGGAAGCACAAGGTGGGTGTTTCTAATAAAGTGGCCAGGGAAAGCCGCAAGGTGAAATAAGGGAAGCACAAGGTAGGTGTTTCTATAAAGTAGTTAAGTGGAAGCGCAAGTGGCCAGGGAATGGAAGCACAAGCACAAGGTGGGTGTTTCTAATAAAGTGGCCAGTTAGTGGAAGCACAAGGTGGGTGTTTCTAATAAAGTGGCCAGTTAGTGGAAGCACAAGGTGGGTGTTTCTAATAAAGTGGCCAGTAAGTGAAAGCGCAAGGTGGGTGTTTCTCTCTCTCCTCCTTTCTCATCCTCTGATTATATCTATCCATCTAGCTTTATATATATATATAAGAATATGAGCAAGAGCTGTAGGAGGAATAGATGAGAGTACAAAAGAAGAGAGTGGGGAGAGAGAGACATGGGTAGGGAGAGGGTGCAGCACGGAATCATGCAGATGGTGCGGTAGGGGTGGAGGTGGAGGGACACCAGGTCTTCTGGACGTTCATCTTGGTGCTGACCACGGTGCCTCCACACACGGGTTCGTTGGGCGTCTCCACCAAGACTAAAGCGGGACTCGTCACTGAAGATGACCCGCTGCCATTCTGAGTCACTCCATGACAGTCTGGTACGACACCACTGCAGTCTTTGGTGACGGTGACGTGGTGTTAAGGACAGTCGTGGTAACGGTCTGCTGGCACCAACAGGATGTTGCATCATTTGCGTGTCTCACAATGTCTAACCTATGCACCAAGTTTCACTCCTGTCGGTTGACAGAGAGAGAGAGAGACAGAGGGAGAGACAGAGACACAGAGAGACACAGAGAGAGAGTGAGAGAGAGAGAGAGAGAGAGACAGAGGGAGAGACAGAGACACAGAGAGACACAGAGAGAGAGAGAGAGAGAGAGAGAAAGAGAGTAAGACAGTTGTATCTGATGATTTCCTTTCATCTTTAATGTTTCTATTAGTAATTTCAGGTCTTATTACAGGAACAAAGCAGAATGTATACCAAACAGGAAGTGACTCAGAATCCTCAACAAGTAAACATGAGCTCACCAGACTACAAAGTAATCCCTGGTGAACCGTAGCTACCAGCCTGTAACCCCTCCACCAGCACCAGTACCAGCTGGGACTGGATTGGGCATGTACTGGACGAGGTTCTGGATGTAGCCACATCAGTGTTCAGACACTCTCACATCAGAGAACTGGTCAGGTGGTCCAGATTTGGTGGAGGCCTTCCCTGGCACAGTTCCGAGGAGAATTCCCTGTAGACTGGGATTGTATCCACTGCTGGTAGACCCGTATGACCGTACGCTTCCACACACCTGCAGATTCAGCTACTTCCTCACACTATGGTCTTTGGCCACGCCCACATGCAGTCCCTCCTTTTAGCCAATCATTAACATCTGCTCTGGAGCCATTTTCCACACATGGAACGAGACACTCCCTGCACTGTAGCACCTCTTCCCAATCTATGGATCCCGTCACTCACACCCCGCAGGGGTTTATAGACCCATCATCCTCGTGCAGCGCCATCTGCAGGAGCCTGAAGGTACTACCACCTTAAACACACATGGGGACTCGTTATAGTCTGGTGAGCTCATCTCAGTTTCAGTTCAGGAGCTCTTCAAATCCAAGGCCAGTATTTCTGTCAGCAATGACGTACCTGTCATCACATGAGATTCTCTTCACGGTCCGTCAGGAAACCCATATCCTCTTCATTCCTTCTCTTGAAAAACGACTGATCTCACTCTTCCAGCACAGATGATTTAGAGAAGTCAGTTCACCGCTGTTATAAATAAATAAATAAATAAATAAACACATACAGACGGAAAGAGAGAACGAATCAGGGAATCAGGTGGACGAGCCCTCGGGCTTTACAATAGAGCACGCCGCCGGTTCCCAGCCAGGAAAAGAGGCGGAATCTGTGATTTTGGAGAGCAATCATCCTCCACAGCCAGTGGAGCACATGAGAACAATACCCTGCCGTGATTAGGGAGTGCTCCGACTCTGGAAAATTGGGAAAAAGGCAGAGACTGTGTGATTGCACGAGAGGTGTGAGTTATCCAATCATTCTGCATTTTCCTTTCAGCAGGTATTTAGAGAGAGGGAGGGGGGGTGGGGGGCGGGTTGGTTGGATCACTCAGGGACAAGGGCAAAGCTTAGCTTAGCAATAGTAGACGCCAGGAGCGCTAATGAAGATTGAGTAGCAGAGCTAGCGCCGGCGGATAGTCTTTACTGATCAGCACAGCTTCCCCAGTTTAGCTCACATGTGATCCATCAGCTGGGGCCTGGTCAACGTCTGAAGTCCACTCTTATAGGTTTAGGACCGGTGCTACGACGCTAATGTGGCTAACATGTAATGGAAGATTAAACCCCCCACCCATTAGCATAGGTGGGATTCCGCTTTTCTCACAGGTTCCCCGTAAATCCGTGGTTGGGACTGAGTGGTTCAGGATGCTTTGGTGTGAAGGGCTTTACTGTAGAGACTTCGGTTTGTTTACAGTAGGTCCTGGACAACTTCCGATTTTTACAGTGTACAGTGACGTAATGAAAGACCAGTCTATGTCGACTGATGACATCATGAATAATTACACAAGAGATGGAATTCCCAAAACTCTCTTTGTCAAAAACAAAGCTGCACCCTAAAGGAATCAACCCACCGAAATGAAACTTGGTGTGTAGGTTTGACATGGTGAGACATGCTAATGATTCAAACTTCATGTGACCTAACCACGGACAAATCCCTGTGCCTGACTGGCCCAACACCACCATTACAGACCTCCACCGAGCGGTGGTGTCCTCCATGAGTCATCCTGTTAGTGCAGCACCATCGGCAGACGGCTGCACCACGCAGGACTACATGCACACAGACCGTTACCACGACTGTCCTTAACACCACGTCACCGTCACCAAAGACTGCAGTGGTGTCGTACCAGACTGTCATGGAGTGACTCAGAATGGCAGGTGCGGTATCATCTTCAGTGACGAGTCCCCGCTTTAGTCTTGGTGGAGACGCCCATCGAATCTGTGTGTGGAGGCACCGTGGTCAGCACCCTCCAGAACACCCTGGTCACAACCACGTCCGACAGGGTCCCTCACCGTCACCCTACCGCCGAACATCTGCAGGAACTGTGTGAGGATGTTTCAAGCTGCATGTGGATTGGATTATCACAGGACTCCATCAGGAACCTCTACAGCTCCATACCGAGACGTCTGGCGCGTTGGGTTAGCGAACACGGCGGCCCGACGCCATACTGAGAGACAGACTTCTGTATGTGTAGCTCAATAAATATTGATCATATCAGTCTAAATTTATCATCAGTTATTGATCCTGGTCACCTTTATCTTTCTTCCCAACAGCAGATGTGCTACAGTAACTGTACACCGGTGGAGCTGCAGGTGTTTCTGATAAAGTGACCAGTATGTTAGTATCTCAGTACAGCATGTTTCCCTCGTCTGTGATCGGTACGGTGTAGCACTCTGGCTTTAACCATGCGAGTTATCAGTGAGAGGCGGAGTAGCGGAGATCGTTAAGTTGGAGAGGAGGGCTCTGATTACACTGCAGTGACCTACCACCACATGGAGACGGCTTCTCCTCATGTCTCAGACATCCGTTCCTCAAATGTGGATGGAGGAGGCATGATAAGTTCGGGTAGGAGGAGCTGTTTGGTGTGAAGTGGTTGATTGTAAAGGTTCATGTCTACACCATGACTCACCATGTCTACAGTACACTTATAGCACAGGCTGTATGGGTGGGGCTAAACTGCTATAGGATGAAAGGGTGGTGATAAATTGCAGTAAGCTGAATGGGTGGAGATGAGCTGCTGGAGGCTGAATGGGTGGAGCTAAACTCCTTTTCCCTAAAGAAGTGGGTCTGAACTATTGTAGGCTGGGTGGATCTAAGCTGCTGTGGGCTTAATGAGTGGAGCTAAACTGCAGCAGATAGAACGGGTGGAGCTAAACTGCTGTAAGATGAATGGGTGGACCTAAACCGCGGCAGACTGAACGGTTGGAGCTATACTGCTGTGGGTATATGAGTGGAGCTTAACTGCTTGGTGTTAAATGAATGGAGCTAACCTGTTGTAGGCTTAATGGGTGGAGCTAAACTGCTTCATGCTGAAAGGGTGGGGCTATACTGCTGTAGGCTAAATGGATGGGGCTAAACTGCTGTAGTCCGAATCAGTGAGGTTGAACTGCTGATGGCTGAATGGGTGGAGCTAAACCTCTTTAAAATGAATGGGTGGGGCTAAACTGCTGTAGTCTGAATGGGTGGAGCTAATGGGCTGTAGTCAGAATTGTTGAAGCTAAACTGCTGTAGTCTGAATGGGTGGAGCTAAACCTTTGTAAAATGAATGGGTGGGGCTAAACTGCTGTGGGGGGTGTATCTGAACTGCTGGGATCTGAATAGGTGTAGCTAAACTGCTGTAGTCTGAATTGTTGGGGCTAAATTACTGTAGGTTAAATGGGTGTAGCTAAACTGCTGTAGGCTGGCTGTAGCTGAACTGCTGTAGTCTGAATAGGTGGGGCTAAATTACTGTAGGCTAAATAAGTGTAGCTAAACTGCTGTAGTCTGAATGGGTGGAGCTAATGTGCTGTAGTCAGAATTGTTGGAGCTAAACTGCTGTAGTCTGAATGGGTGGAGCTAATGTGCTGTAGTCAGAATTGTTGGTGCTAAACTGCTGTAGTCTGAATGGGTGGAGCTTAACCTCTGTATAATGAATGGGTGGGGCTAAACTGCTGTAGGGGGGTGTATCTGAACTGCTGGGATTTGAATGGGTGGAGCTAATATGCTGTAGTCTGAATTGTTGGGGCTAAATTACTGTAGGCTAAATGGGTGTAGCTAAACTGCTGTAGTCTGAATAGGTGGGGGTAAACTGCTGTAGTTTGAATAGGTGAAGCTTAACCTCTGTTAGATTAATGGGTGGAGCTAAATTACTGTAGGCTGAATGGGTGGAGGTAAACTGCTGTAGTTTGAGTAGGTGGAGGTAAACTGCTGTAGTTTGAATAGGTGGAGCTAAAGTGCTGCAGACTGAATGGGCAGGGCTGTGCTGTGTGCTTCGCAGTGATGTCACAACCATGATCCATTCGAAGCGGTCCGTTGTGCAGCTTGTCCTCCGTGTATGGGACCCTTTAAGCCACATGGCCTGGATGTGTCCCTAAACCCGGGCGGTACAGGGCAGGGGACGTACCAGGCCGGGTCGGGACGAGCTTCTAACAGCGGGCTGGGGTTGAAATGAGTGTGTCGCTGGAGTCAGCACTCGGCGCTCGTCTCGGCAGCCTAAATCCCTGACAGCTCGTAGACTGAGCTGAGACTCTCCCTGCAGTGTTCACTCTGGAGCTGAAGTGAGCAGGGGTTAAAGACTCCAGCCCCCCTCTCTCGCTCAGGAGGTTTTTGGCGGAGGTGTGTTTTTTCCTCCTTCAGCCGGGCGCTTTGACAACCGTTGTTAGAGGAGAAGGTTGTCAGGGTTTATATCGTTTAACAGAAAGCTTCACAGGTATTCAGCGTGTCAAAATAACATCTGCGGAGCCTCGCCGCCGCAGGGCGGAACACACAGCGCTGCTCCTCTCCCATACGGAGGCTGCCGAAACACAACAGCTTGTTTTCTTAATTAATACCAGCTCCGAACACGTATTTGTCATTTCACAGCCGTGCGGCGGGGGCCGAGGCGGAGAGGCGCTTCCTCCTCCAGTAGTTTCCTGGGAGTTTAACCTTTAGAAGTCACAGCAGTAATAACGGCACGCTGCGGTTCTGTTTATACAACATCAGCCGTGATCTGATTGGCTGAGAATAATAACCACTGACTGATTCGCACGCTTCATACTGCAGTCCTGAGGTTCAGAAGGCCGACGCGTTACGTAATGTCTATAAGTCAGTACTCAGGATATTACTTCATAGACACATTAAATAACATCTGAAATGCTGATGACTGAATGGGTGGAGCTAAACTATTTTATTGCTGAATGGGTGGGGCTGCTCTGCTGTAGTCTGAATGGGTGGGGCCTAACTGCTCATGGCTTATTGGGTGGAGCTAAACTGCTTTTGTCTGAATGGGTGGGGGCTAATTGCTGATGGCTGAATGTGTGGGGCTAAACTATTTTAGGCTAAATGGGTGGGCTACACTGCTGTAGGCTGAATGGGTGGAGCTAAAGTTTTTTTTTTTTTTTTTTGCTGAATGGGTGGGGCTACACTGCTGTAGGCTGAATGGGTGGGGCCTAACTGCTGATGACAGAATGGGTGGAGCTAAGCTTTATTTATTTATTTATTTATTTATTTATTTATGTGGGTGGGGCTTTTCACTTTTGTAGGCTAAATGGGTGGGGCCTAAACTATTTTAGGCTGAAGGGGTGGAGCTAAAATGCTGTAGTCTGAATGGGTGGAGCCTAACTGCTGATGACTAAATGGGTGGGGCTAAACTATTTTAGTATGAGTGGGTGGGGCCTAATTGCGGATAGCTGAATGGGTGGGGCTAAACTATTTTACACTGAAGGGGTGGAGCTAAACTGCTGTAGTCTGAATTGGTGGTGCCTAACTGCTGAATGGGTGGGGCTAAACTATTTTAGGGTAAATGGGTGGAACTAAACTGCTGTAGTCTGAATGGGTGGGGCCTAATTGCTGGTGGCTGATTGTGTGGGGCTAAACTATTTTAGGCTGAAAGGGTGGAGCTGAATTGCTGTAGTCTGAATAGGTGGAGCCTAACTGCTGATGGCTAAACTATTTTAGGGTGAGTGGGTGGGGCCTAATTGCTGATAGCTGAATGGGTGAGGCTAAACTAAGGCTGAAGGGGTGGAGCTAAACTGCTGTAGTCTGAATGGGTGATGCCTAACTGCTGAATGGGTGGGGCTAAACTATTTTAGGGTGAAGGGGTGGAGCTAAACTGCTGTAGTCTGAATGAGTGAGGCTAAACCACTGGCTGCATGGTGGGGATCAATGGGTCTGAACTGGTGCCTAATAAGTGATGCATATTAATTATGAAGTGGACACAATGTATATATATATAAAAGTTGTAATGTGAATATTAATAATATAATAAATATTAATTAATAATCAATTGAGCAACATTTTTAAGAAGCTTGTAATGAGTTAGAGCTAATACATATGTTATAAACCAAATCACTGACATAAATAAAGTTCTTCCCAGATTCAGCAACTAATGTTTGTGCTAAATTCCATTAATAACTCATTAATAAGAATGTAATAACTATGATGAAAGCCCTGTAGATTGATCTCGCTGTATCAGAATATAAAAATAGTTACTCCGCTCCTCTAGGAGGGTTAAATATCCCCCGGGTCGTCTCTCAGACCACCTTCAGCATGCCAAATGAAGCCCACTCCATACGCAGCTCCGCAATCAACACTGCAATAAAAATCAGTCAAGCAGGACATCAGCTGAAACAATATCACTGACCACCAAGCATCATCATCATCAATATCATCATCATCATCATCTGGTCCACTTCACAGCCATTTTCTTCTTCACTGAAAAGCGTCTCGTGACCCTTCAAGGGCAAATCAGGGCAAATCAATCAGTGATTATCCGGAGCCCTCTGGATCGAGCCAGAAATTACACAAGCAGCGTGTGGTTCCTGTGAATCAGCTCAGGACAAATTTCTTAAAGGGCCCGTATCAGGGAAAACTGGACCGTCCTCCCACTGTTCTGAAATATCCCTGACCAACCACTTGACTAGGTCCACCTCCTTATATCTCCACTCACTGTCTACATCATCAGCTCCACTGACCATATAGGAGCACTCTGTAGCACTCTACAGGTACAGACTGTCGTCCATCCTATAGGCAGCGTCCTTAAGGTAGCATCCTGTGGGCAGCATCCTGTAGGGGGCATCCTGTGGGCAGCGTCCTGTAGGCATAATCGTGTGGGCAGCGTCCTGTGGGCCTCATCCTGAAGGCAGCGTCCTTAAGGTAGCATCCTCTGGACAGCATCCTGTAGGCAGCGTCCTGTGGACAGCATCCTGTTGGCAACATCCTTAAGGCAGCGTCCTGTGGACAGCATCCTGTGGGCAGCGTCCTGTAGGCATAATCGTGTGGGCAGCATCCTGTGGACAGCATCCTGTGGGCCTCATCCTGAAGGCAGCGTCCTTAAGGTAGCATCCTGTGGACAGCATCCTCTGGACAGCATCCTGTAGGCAGCGTCCTGTGGACGGCATCCTGTGGGCAGCGTCCTGTAGGCATAATCGTGTGGGCAGCATCCTGTGGGCAGTGTTCTGTGGGCAGTGCCCTGTAGGCAGCATCCTTAAGGTGGCATCCTGTGGGCAGCGTCCTGTGGACAGCATCCTGAAGGCCTCGTCCTGTAGGCAGCGTCCTGTGGACAGCATCCTGTGGGCCTCATCCTGATGGCAGCAACCTCAAGTTAGCATTCTTTGGGTAATGTCCTTAAGGCAGCGTCCTGTAGGCAGCATGCTGTGGGCCTAATCCTGAAGGCAGCATCCTCAAGTTAGCATTCTTTGGGCAGCGTTCTGTGGGCCTCGTCCTGTGGGCAACGTCTTGTCCCCACTGATGAAGGACTAGAGGAGGACCAACACTGCACTGTGCAGCAGCAGATGAGCTATCGTCTCTGACTGTCCATCTACAAGGTGGAGCAGCAAGGTAGGAGTGTCTAATAGAGTGGACAGTGAGTGGACACAGTGTCTCAACACTCCAGCAGCACTGCTGTGTCTGATCCACTCACACCAGCACCACACACACTAACGCACCACCACCACCTCAGGGTCACTGCAGTGCTGAGAATGATCCACCACCCACATACTACCTGCTCTGTGGTGGTCCTGTGGGGGTCCTGACTATTAAAGAGCAGATGGACTACAGTCTGGATCTGGTCCTGTTGGGTGGATCTAATGAAGCGGCTGGTCGGTGCATATTTACATCATATGGTTATACAAGTGAGGACCTGTATGAGACACGTGCAGGGTGCCTGTAAGTGGCAGGTGTGTACACCTGTAGGTCTCACTGTCCACTGAAGGCCAGGTCGCTAATAGCCGATGTGCGGCTGAGACTGCGGGCCGATCTGGGCCGATGCGGTGCCGGGACTGAAACTGGGTTATATTTGACTGTGTGGGTGTTCAGCGCGGATGTTCAAAGCTTTTCTAAGCACACAGCCAGCTTTCTAATATTTCAATAATTCATCCACCGCGCCGGCATCTCACCCGTCCTCTGCGCCCACATTACGCAGACCCTTGTATGACTAACTTCAACCCAGATCTCCAGCACTCTGGCTTTTTAGGCGCATCCGAAGCAGCAAAGCTTCCCCACGGACGCCAGGTTCCTGTCAGAGTCCTGCAGAATCCTGCTTCACACCACGAAGAGCCCCCGTAATCCCTCTCTTCCACACAAACACTCGTCAACTACACCTACATCCCCGAGGTGAAGGACAGCCATGTCCCACACGAGTGCTAATATGCACAGTACCGTGTAACCCCTCCACCAGCACCAGTAACAGCTGGGACTGGATCGGGCATGGACTGGACGAGGTTCTGGATGTAGCCACATCAGTGTTCAGACACTCTCACATCAGAGAACTGGTCAGGTGGTCCAGATTTGGTGGAGGCCTTCCCTGGCACAGTTCCGAGGAGAATTCCCTGTAGGCTGGGATTGTATCCACTGCTGGTAGACCCGTATGACCGTACGCTTCCACACACCTGCAGATTCAGCTACTTCCTTCACACTATGGTCTTTGGCCACGCCCACATGCAGTCCCTCCTTTTAGCCAATCATTAACATCTGCTCTGGAGCCATTTTCCACACATGGAACGAGACACTCCCTGCACTGTAGCACCTCTTCCCAATCTGTGGATCCCGTCACTCACACCCCACAGGGATTTATAGCCCCATCATCCTCGTGCAGCGCCATCTGCAGGAGCCTGAAGGTACTACCACCTTACACACACAGGGGGACTAGTTTTTTATCTTCCTTCCCAACACCACTGCACTCCCACACCTCCTTCTGGGTGCAGCTGTTACTGAGTGTATGTATATATATGCTCTGCATCTGTGATGGGTGTGTCCATGGAGATGATGGAGATGATGATTTAGGTGAGATGTGTGGTGACAGGTCCATTGACCCATACATGAGCACTGCTGGCTGTTACGCAGCCTAATGGCCCGGGGGAAGAAGCTATCTCAGAATCTGACTGGGTCTAGACTTTTTGTCTCTGAATAGACAGTTGCTTGTATCATCTCTAATACAACCCTCCCTCAACTCGATGTAACCCGAAACCCGTAGGAACCAAATGCTGCCCATTTGACACTTCCACAACAGCAAAATGTTTACTGAGCATTATAATTAACATCATGACTGTTTCATATAACGGAGCACCAGCTCTATAGTACTGGGAAAGCACAACCCTCCAGGCTGAAGCCCTAGACTGGGCAGGTCGTAGTTAGCAGGCTCCACAGGAGCTACAACCCTGGGGTTAAAAGTTGGTGGGACCATACGTCTGTGGATGTACCGTGAGTTAGCATAGCTGACCAGTCGTCCAAAGTCATTCCAGTGTGGATCCGGCATCTGAGTGTAGACATGGAACTGCTTGTGGAAGTGTGTCGGGAGTCTGGGAGTCCACACCACCACGCTCTTTCCTGCTGACCCCAGCGCCCCAGTGGACAAGCCTCTCGCTGAGCCGCACGTCCAAGTCCTATCAGCTCACCTTTACTGTCATGTAGCACTCACACAGGTGTGGAGGTGTGTGAAGGTGTGTGGTCCTTGCAGTAGCTACATACATAAATATATAAGACAGTATATATACACAGTACTGAACACCACAAGGGCTCAGTTTATCCACATATACAGTTTATATAACAGTAATATCGAGTTATATATAACATGAACGTGATATACACACAGTCCTGTACATGTAGGTAGGGGAGTCTGAGGTAGATTGAAGATGCAGGGTATATACAGGGGATAGAATATTCATACATATATATTCCAGATATATAATATCAGTCTATATGTGCAGGTATAGATGCAGAGTGAAGGTGCGAGTGAGGGTGTGGCTTGTCCATGGAGGTCATTGTGATGATGAATAGGTGAGAGGTGTAGTGACAGCCCCACTGACTTGAATGGGCTCACCCAGAAGCAGACCAACTGCCAAAGCAGTTCCGTCATCAGCTCCACCCACGCCTACAACAGATACCTGACTCCTCCACAGCTCTGACCTGAGGGCCACTATATGCTAATCACAGATGCCACCATCTGTGGCACGCATGGGAAGCTACTAGCTTGACGTATGGCGCACTGAGGCTGAGTGCTGTCTCGTCCCGTTGCTCTACCCCGCAGGCTCTGGGTGAGGGGTCCGGGGCTGAGCTGCTGGCCCCCCGGCCTCCTGCCCTGGCTGGAATTGGGCCAGAGATTTGGAGGAGCGATAACTCCTTATCGTTTCTCAGCACTCCGGAGAAACGGCTCTCCTTCTCCACAGCCAGCGCTCAGGGCCCGTAGGCAGTTAGACGGACAGGCGGAGAAGCTCTCCACCCACTAAACAACAACTGCTGTTCATTCAGAAGATGCAGACCTGATTGTATCCGCTCTTCAGTCGCTATTTCATTCTACTGTCACATGACCAGTCATGGCTAGGGGACGCTCTTGGTTTGCAGCCTATCACCCCTCTCTACCCCCCCCTCCCTCTCTACTCCTCTCTCTCTACTCCCCTCTCTTTACTCCTCTCTCTACTCCCCCCTCTCTCTCTACTCCTCTCTCTCTACTCCCCTCTCTCTACTCCTCTCTCTACTCCTCTCTCCTACCCCCCCCTCCCCCCCGCTCTTATACTCTCTCTCTCTCTCTCTCCCCCATACCCTCTCTCTCTACTCCCCTCTCTCTACTCCTCTCTCTACTCCTCTCTCTCTACTCCTCTCTCTCTACTCCTCTCTCTCTACTCCTCTCTCTCTACTCCCCTCTCTCTACTCCTCTCTCTACTCCTCTCTCTCTCTACTCCCCTGTCTCTCTCTACTCCTCTCTCTCTCTACTCCCCTGTCTCTCTCTACTCCTCTCTCTCTCTACTCCTCTCTCTCTCTACTCCTCTCTCTCTCTCTACTCCTCTCTCTCTCTACTCCTCTCGCTACTCCTCTCTCTCTACTCCTCTCTCTCTCTCTTCTCCTCTCTCTCTCTACTCCCCTGTCTCTCTCCACTCCTCTCTCTCTCTACTCCTCTCTCTACTCCCCTCTCTCTCTACTCCTCTCTCTCTACTCCTCTCGCTACTCCTCTCTCTCTCTCTCTACTCCCCTCTCTCTCTCTACTCCCCTCTCTCTCTCTACTCCTCTCTCTCTACTCCTCTCTCTACTTCTCTCTCTTTCTACTCCTCTCTCTCTCTACTTCCATCCCCTCTCTCTCTACTCCTCTCTCTCTCTGTACTTCTCTCTCTCTCTACTCCTCTCTCTCTCTCTACTCCCCTGTCTCTCTCTACTCCTCTCTCTCTCTACTCCCCTGTCTCTCTCTACTTCCCTCTCTCTCTCTACTAATTTCTCTCTCTCTACTCCTCTCTCTCTCTCTCTCTCTCTTTCTCTCTCTCTACTCCCCTCCATCTCTATACTCCCCTCTCTACTCCTCTCTCTGTGTCTTTACTCCTCTCTCTCTCTCCCTCTACTCCACTCTCTCTCTTTTCTCCCCTCTTTCTCTACTCCTCTCTCTCTCTCTACTCTGCTCTCTCTCTCTCTATTCCCCTCTCTCTCTCTACTCCCCTCTCTCTCTACTCCTCTCTCTCTCTCTACTCTGCTCTCTCTCTCTCTATTCCCCTCTCTCTCTCTACTCCCCTCTCTCTCTCTACTCCCCTCTCTCTCTACTCCTCTCTCTCTCTCTACTCTGCTCTCTCTCTCTCTACTCTCCTCTCTCTCTCTACTCCCCTCTCTCTCTTTCGCTCTCTGACAATGGTAATGCCAAGCGTCGGTGGGAGTGGTGTAAAGGTCCTCCACTGGGCTCTGCAGCTGCGGAACCGTGCCGTCTGGAGTGATGGATCTGGGCGGGTGAATCCAGGAGAAGGCTCCCTACCGGAACGCAGAGTGCCAGCTCTGTTACACGTCACGGGTTAATGAGTTTAATCGCGTCTGAAGCACCACCGTGTACCGCGTGTGGCTGAAATGCTGAATGCTGCGTGATGACTCCTCCCATGACCCCCTGCCGTGCTCCTCTGTGCTGGGGTGTGTAGGTCTCTCCTCAGAACGAATCAGGCTGAACGAGGCTCGAGTGTGAGCAAACACACAAATAACAGTGATCCTGCGGCGGAGCGCGGCGCGTACGTTACTGTATGGATTCACCGCACGGAGAGAGGGACCATTTCCAGCGCCCCGCTGCTGAACGAGTGAAGATAAAGCCCTGCTTTGACAAATCGCTCCTCATTCGGGATTCATGCGACAGTCTCCCGACGCCTCTGGAAATTCAGCTCATCGCTTCTCTGTTTTCCAGAGATGTGTTTTATGCATTTAGTGTCTCCCCCACTTCCCCCCCCACCCCTTCTCCCCCTCTCCCCCCCTACCCTTCTCTCTCTCCCTCCCTCTCTCTCTCTCTCTCCCTCCCTCTCTCTCTCACTCCCACTCTCCCCTCTCCCCCCCTACCCTTCTCTCTCTCCCTCCCTCTCTCTCTCTCTCTCTCTCCCTCCCTCTCTCTCTCACTCCCACTCTCCCCTCTCTCCCCATCTCCCTCCCTGTCTGTCTCACTCCCTCTCTCACTTTCTCTCCAGCTCTCCCTCTCTCTCTCACTCCAGGACTCCCTCTCATTCTTTACCCCACCTCTCTCTCTACCCACCTCTCTCTCTGTCTCTCTCTACCCCACCTCTCTCTCTACCCACCCCTCTTTCTCTCTACCCCACCTCTCTCTCTCTATCCCTCTCTCTACCCCACCTCTCTCCCATTCTCATATCGCAGTATGTTAGCCTCAGGCTAATGCTACACAGCTTATACACAAACATTCTCTGTCTCTCCTTGTTTCTCTCTCCCCTCCCTTTCTCCCTCTCTCTACCTTCTCTTCCCTCTGTCTCTCCCTCACTCCTTTAAAGCCCCTCCTTTCTTATCACCATCTCTTTCTTTCATATATATATATTATACACTCCTCTCACCTCCTTCTCTCTTTCTCCCTCTCCCCTTCTCCTCTCCCTTTCTCCCCCCTCTCTCAGTGTAATTAACCTGTGCTACACTCTGAGCTCCCCGTCCTTCTCTCTGACACTCGTTTATCTCCGCTGATCCTCAGCTGTATTAATACAGCACAGTGAACTGAGCGGAGGATAAGATCAGTCCATCCTCATCCCTTCATACAGCACATATACCATGTCTGAGGAGGGAGCGGGTGCGGGGTGGTGGGTGGGGGGTGGTGGGGGTTAGGGAGGCTCACTGGCATTCATTAGCCCTGTCAGAAGTAAGACCTGGGAGAGAGAGAGAGAGAGAGAGAGAGAGAGAGAGACCGGCTACCACACCTCACTGTATATATGTTACCTATAAACTGTCTGTTATCATTTTATTATTTTATTAAGCTACCTTCTTTTATCTATTTTTTATTTCACTTATTAATATTATTTATTAGTTTTATATTTATTTAGTTCTACAATTTATGTGTTTGAATTTTTGGCTTTGGCAAAGTTGTATTTCATACAGTCATGCCAAAAAAGCTTAATGGAATAGAGAGAGAGAGAGAGAGAGAGAGAGAGAGAGGGAGAGAGAGAGGGAGAGAGAGAGAGAGAGAGAGAGAGAGAGAGAGAGAGAGAGAGAGAGAGAGAGAGAGAGAGAGAGAGAGAGAGGGGAGAGAGAGGGTGAGAGAGAGAGGGAGAGAGAGAGGGAGAGAGAGAGAGAGAGAGAGAGAGGGAGAGAGAGAGGGAGAGAGAGAGAGAGAGAGAAAGAGAGAGAGAGAAAGAGAGAGAGAGAGAAAGAGAAACTGATGTAAAGAGTTAGAATAGAGATGAGACACAAGAAAGAATAACAGTGAGAGAGAGAGGGGGGAGGGGGAAAGGGGGGAGAGAGAGAGAGAGAGAGAGAGAGAGAGAAAGAGAAAGAAGCAAGAGGGGTGGAGAGAGAGACTGAGATTCCCCCAGGTGTGGATGAACCTCATTATGAAGTAACTCTGTCATCATTCAGAGCCAGAATTTGTGTCACTGAAATGTCAAAAACAAGGTAAAAGAAGAAGAAAGAGTAGAAGTGAAAAAGAGAAAGGGAAAAAAAACAAATGGAAAGAGAGGAAGAATAGCAAGGAGGAAAAGAAGTGAAGTAAAAGGAGGACAGAAGAAAAATAAAGATAGGAAAGGAGAGAGGAGGAAAGAGAACAGTGAAAAGAGAGGAGTGAAAGGAGATGAAAGAATATAAAGAGAGGGAAGAGAAGTGAAAAGAGAAGAATCAAAAGAGAGGAGTGATATAAGAGAGGAGTGAAAGAGAGGACGCCTCAGTGAACCAGTGGTGAACCTCCCGGTCCTGCGGAACCACCTCAGCACTGAGAGAAACCCGGAGACGTTTCCCTCCACAGAGGAGGAGCTTTCCAGCCCGCTCTGCTGGCGGGACGCGGCGCCGCTCCAGCATCAGATCAGCTTTCAGACCAAAAACAACAAACACAGGACGTGACTATCTGACTCCCCGACCGTGTGATTCATTAACCTTCCCCCTGCCATCGTCCCGACCCGGAGAGGATGATGGAACTGATGGAGGCCTGTGAGAAACGCCGCTGTCTGTGATGTAATCGGCTGCAATCGTGTGACGGGCTGCTGCAGTGGGTTTGATCCCAAACTCCTTTAACGGGAAAGCGGAGGCCATTAGTCCTGCTCCGTACAGAGACACCGGGAGAACGTCTCCTCCAGCAGAACTCCAAAACCACCTGCCAGTACAGGAAGTCTTCATCATTAGCCTGAAGTAGCTGCACTGACACCGTATACAGTGGTGCTAGACAGTCTGTGAAGTCTTTAGAACGTGGTGTTCCTGCTCGACCTGAAACACCAGACAGATGAAGAGGTTTCTGAGGAACCTCGGAACACGAGCGGTCGAGGCTCATTAGGCTGAAAAGGGCAACAGAGCCATCTCTAAAGAGTTTAAACTCCACCGTCAGATGGATTGTGGAGCGGGAAACCCAAGAACCACCGTCACCCTCCCCAGGAGTGGAACAAGGACCACCAACAAAGACCACTCCAAAGAGCAAGGCCTGTAATAGCCTGCAAGGCCACCAGGGAACCGTGGGGAACTTCTAAGCAGCTAAAAGCCCCAGTCCACTATCAGGAGAACACTGAACAACAGTGGTGCGCATGGCAGGGCTGCACGGAGAACCTCACTGCTCTCCTTAGAGAACACTGCTACCCGTCTGCAGTTTGATAAAGACCACATGGACGGCTAGTGGAACTATGTTCTGTGGACGGATGAAACCACAGTAGTTCTGGGGAACACTGCGTTCCAGCATAGGCACCTTATCCCATCTGTGAAACATGGCGGTGGTAGTATCTTGGTTTGGGCCTGTGTTGCTGCATCTGACGGAGCAATGAGTTGGGCAGTATGGCTGTTGCCAGTGGGTGCTAAAGATAGCTAGGTTAGAACCGCTATGTTCTACCGCTATGAGGTCATATCCATCATATACACCCATCATCAAACGAATAGCGAGGAGTGAAACTTGGTGTGCAGGTTTGGCATTGTGAGACACGCCAATGATTTAAGTGATGATTTGAGGAAGTTTATCTCTGTACACTCTGACGCCGCCCACCATTACAGACATCCAGCGAGCAGTGGTGTCCTCCATGAGTCAACCATTGGCAGACGGCTGCACCACACAGGACTACATGTACACAGACCGTTACCACGACTGTCCTTAACACCACGTCACCGTCACCAAAGACTGCAGTGGTGTCGTACCAGACTGTCATGGAGTGACTCAGAATGGCAGCGGGTCATCTTCAGTGACGAGTCCCGCTTTAGTCTTGGTGGAGACGCCCAACGAGTCCGTGTGTGGAGGCACCGTGGTCAGCACCAAGATGAACGGTGTGTTGTCAAACGTCCAGAAGGCCTGGTGTCCCTCCACCTCCACCCCTACCGCACCATCTGCAGGAACTGTGTGAGGATGTTCAAGCTGCATGGGATGGATTATCACAGGACTCCATCAGGAACCTCTACAGCTCCATACCGAGACGTCTGGCGTGTTGGGTTAGCGAACACGGCGGCCCGACGCCATACTGAGAGACAGACTTCTGTATGTGTAGCTCAATAAATATTGATCATATCAGCCTAAATTTATCATCAGTTATTGATCCTGGTCACCTTTATCTTCTTTCCCTGGGTGCAGTTATTTGTTCATGTTCTTTGGACCCCTAAAATTGCCATGCCTGCCCATCGGCTGCCCCATTCACACATTAGTAGATTCCTCACTGACTGACCTGTGGATGAACAGTCCAAGTTCGGCCCTCCTGACAGGCTCTGTGTGTCTGCAGCATTCCGGATTTAACATCCCCAGGCCTGGCTAATTATCTGATGAGCTGAGTCAGGTGTGCCTAATGAGGCAGAATGCCTGTAGGACGGCCCTCACATGAGCTAGCCCCTCACTGGTGGTGGGTGTGTGACCACGGTGGGTGAAAGTGTAGGGTAGGGGGTTTAGTAAGATGGCGGGTGAGTGTATTTCATGATGTAATGAAGCTCATTCATAATGCTTAGCATTCATATCACACCTAGCCCTCGATATTAGACCCTGAAATGAATCCAGCCCGAGACGCGCTCTGAACGCGCAGGCGGATCCTGTGATACTGATGGAAAGTGCAGATTTGCTTTGATTATGGAGAGTATGAGGATGGACGGGTATATGGAGGAGGAAATGGGGGTTTATTTTGGTACATGAAGAGAAGGGAGCGTATAAATAGAGCAAAATAATGAATGGCGCTCTCGCAGGCAGGTGGCAGGTACACTACTACACGTTATTAAAAGCGATGCCCTTTAGACTAAAGCTCCGCTTATTGAACCTGGCAGAAGTGGCGACCACCATCCAGCACCACTGAGCGGCTAGGGCAGCAGGCAGGTCATCCATGGCCACGGAGTTCAGCAGGACAGTAGGCTCAGCCTACAGTGAGTCCACCGTCCCAGTAAACAAACCATGCTCATGGGCACATGGCCCGCCAGTGCTCCACTGGTTTCCCCCCAGAGGTGCTGGAGCACAGAGGAACTGAGAGCTGTGTCCTCCTCTTCAGCTTGCCACAGAGGCCAGCAAGACTGTGTCCACTGAGTGCCAATCCTCAGTCATGCCTGCTGCCTCCAGCCTTCATATGTAGGCCTTAACCAGTATCCCCAGTTTGAGTCTGCTCAGACTGTGATTAATCCAGGTTTAGATTCTCAGACTGTGATTAATCCAGGTTTAGATTCTCAGGCTGTAATTAATCCAGGTTTAGATTCTCAGGCTGTAATTCATCCAGGTGTAGATTCTCAGGCTGTAATTCATCCAGGTGTAGATTCTCAGGCTGTAATTAATCCAGGTTTATATACTCAGGCTGTAATTAATCCAGGTTTAGATTCTCAGACTGTGATTAATCCAGGTTTAGATTCTCAGACTGTGATCAATCCAGGTGTAGATACTCAGGCTGTAATTAATCCAGGTTTAGATTCTCAGACTGTAATTAATCCAGGTTTAGATTCTCAGACTGTAATTAATCCAGCTTTTGATTCTCAGACTGTAATTAATCCAGGTTTAGATTCTTAGACTGTAATTAATCCAGGTTTAGATTCTCAGACTGTGATTAATCCAGGTTTAGATTCTCAGACTGTAATTAATCCAGGTTTAAATTCTCAGACTGTAATTAATCCAGGTTTAGATTCTCAGGCTGTGATTAATCCAGGTTTAGATTCTCAAACTGTGATTAATCCAGGTTTAGATTCTCAGACTGTAATTAATCCAGGTTTAGATTCTCAAACTGTGATTAATCCAGGTTTAGATTCTCAGACTGTAATTAATCCAGGTTTAGATTCTTAGACTGTGATTAATCCAGTTTAGAGCTCCCGCCTTCTCTCAGACTGTGTAATTATCCCAGGTTTGACTAGTATATTAATCAGTGGGCTCCTCAGTTCTCAACTGATTAATCCAGGTTTTATAATCTCAGACTGTAATTAATCCAGGTTTAGATTAGACGAGTAATTCTCAGTGTTTTAGATTCTCAGTTGTAATTAATCCAGGTTTTGTCTAGATTCTCAGACCTGTAATTAATCCAGGTTTAAATTCTCAGACTGTAATTAAATCCAGGTTTCTCAGTATTAATCCAGGTGTAATCTCCCGTAATTAAATCCAGGTTTAGATTCTCAGTACTGATTAAGCCAGGTTTAGATTCTCAGACAGTGATTAATCCAGGTTTAGATTCTCAGTTGTAATTAATATCCAGGTTTCCTCGATTCTCAACTTTAATTAAATCCAGGTTTAGATTCTCAGACTGTAATTAATCCAGGTTCAGTTTAGACTGTAATTAAATCCAGCTCTCAGACTGTAATTAATCCAGGTTTAGATTCTCAGACTGTAATTAACCCAGGTTTAAATTCTCAGACTGTAATTAATCCAGGTTTAGATTCTCAGGCTATACTTAATCCAGGTTTATATACTCAGGCTGTAATTAATCCAGGTTTAGATACTCTGACAGTGATAAATCCAGGTTTAGATTCTCAGACTGTGATTAATCCAGGTTTAGATTCTCAGACAGTGATTAATCCAGGTTTAGATTCTCAGGTTGTAATTAATCCAGGTTTAGATTCTCAGGCTGTGATTAATCCAGGTTTAGATTCTCAGACTGTGATTAATCCAGGTTTAGACCGGGATTATGAGCCCAGAGTGTTAGAGCTCCCCCTGTAAGGTTTGGCTTGATAAGTGTTTATCTCTCTACAGGAGTGACTGGGCCGTAACCATGCCAGTTATTCCAGTGGCTCCTCAGTTTTCCGGGCGAGGATATGATTGAATGTTGGCTGTAGGCCTACAGAACTGACTAACCTGGAGAAGGGGTGTGTAGCCATGATGGCAGGTGTAAGTATGTAGCACATCAGTGCGAGTTAGTGGAGGTGTGGGTTTCCATTCGGATCACGTTGCTGTGCTGCAGGTAATGAATGCAGAAGCCTCCGACTAACAGCTCCACCCGTAAGTGGCAGCAGATTGATTGCTGCTGCGAATCAGAGATGGCTTTGCTTGCACTTATCCTGCAGAATAGAATAATGTTTCTCATCACAACGGATAATCTCCCGGCCGTCCTCTCCCCTCCGCACGGTCGGACTGACAGCGCAGCTCAACAGCGTTCCCTCGGAGAGAGGAAGAGGGAGGAGAGAGGGAGGACGAACGAGAGGCGCAGACTCTATCACAGCGCAATGAAGAGGAAGGAGAGAAACGAACATGTGACGGAGGTTTCCTCGACCTCGCCGTGATCCGCCTTATAGCCGATGAAGAGAGGGAGGGACGCATTAGTGCTGTCGGTCAGTTCTCTCCACTGAAGAACAGAGGAGCCAGCGAAAAGGCCCCGCACCGTAAACAGCCATGTTCCGTCATCCAGAAAAAGAAATCTCCTCATCTTCTGGCCCTGTGACCCAGTTCATCTCACCACTAACCCTTAGAACCCACAGTTACACCCCAAAACGCTGAACAGGAACCACTTAGGCTCTAGTAACGCAGTGCTGTACCGTAACTCAGTAAGTGTAATGTGTTAGTGTGCTGTAAGTAGCGTGTTGGTGTACGGTAACTCAGTAAGTGTAATGTGTTAGTGTGCTGTAAGTAGAGTGTTGGTGTACGGTAACTCAGTAAGTGTAATGTGTTAGTGTGCTGTAAGTAGCGTAGTTGGTGGTAATTACGGTTAACTCATGTAAGTAATAATGTGTACCTGTGTTAGTGTAGCTGTTAAGTAGAAAACTGTGTTTACCACTACACTGCAACATTGTTAGTGTGCTGTAAGTATTGTAGTAACGGTAACTAGTAAGTGTAATAAATGTGTTAGTGTGTGCTTAATTAGCAGTTTATGTACGGTAACTTCAGTAAGTTAATATGGTAGTTATGGGGTGCCTAGGGTGTTTATGGTACAACGGTACTCAGTAAGTGTAATGTGTTAGTTGAAACGTAAGTAGTGTGGTTGGTGTACTAGTAAGTGGAGTAAGTGTAGTGTTAGTGTGCTGTAAAGTAGTCTGTTGGTGTAGTGGAACTCAGTAAGTGTAACCCAGTGTGCTGGAAGTACTTGTTGGTGTACAGTAACTCAGTAAGTGTACCAAAACGTGTACTGTAAGTAGCGTAACTCGGTTACATTTCCTCCCTTACTGCCCACCACTGCCATACGCTCAGTGGAGCTGACAGGATGGACAGTGAGTGTAGAAACAGGGTCTCCGTCACTATGTTAACCACATGTCAGCACTACAGTGACATCACAGTCCTGGCTGTGGGCTTGGGTGGTCCGGCGGTTTGCTGATGGTCTGTTTTGCTTCTGGTTCCTGTTATTGCCGCGTGGAACCCACAACGAGTCCTGTTTTCTGGGAAACAGCTTGCACACATCTTCGGCAGGGCCATTTTACCAGATTGGTGCGATGCACTTTGGACTGTATTAGATTTGCTGCGATACTCTGTAGGTGGTACATGCTCGAGATGTACTTGCCCTCGCTGATTTAAGGGCCAAAAGCTTTAGCACAAGCAATACATTACCCTGCGCCAGCCCTGCTATCTTATTCATGCTGCAGAAATGATATCTAAGAACGGAGCCGGCTCTCCAAACCCTGCGCTCCTGCTAAAAGAACCGGCTCGCTATGAAAGATATAACAGAGCCCCTTTTTGATCTCATGCATACATGCATGCAGCGAGCCTCTGTGTGCAACTCCCTCAATTACATAAGCGCATTACAGCAGAGTCATTTTCACGGAGAGTACGGGCTGTAATGAATATCTTCGGTGGGTAATGCTTGTTTACGTTCAGATGCCTTTGTGATGTGTGCGCGGAGGTCGCCACCAAGGTCGGGATGTAATTAGAGACTGTAGCTGATCTGTTGATGCTCAGTTGATGGTAGCCACCCTCCAGTTTCTGACCACTGGAGCTGCTGCTCCTCTGTGGGTGGATAGTTTACTGTGGTTGATTGTTCACAACCTAGCAGTGACATGGGCACCACTGCCATGATGCTGCCATGTCCAGGGGTGTGCCTTAACCTTCTGAGCCTGTAGGGCTGATTCTAGGAATGTCAGTAGACTGCAGCACTGGAGTACAAATGACATAGTGTTTTGTGCATCACTGAAAGAGATGAATCTATATGTATCCACACCAGCAGGATCATATCTATATATATTTACATATATATGGAACTATAAGATTGGTGTTTCCAATAAAGTGGACAGTTAGTGGAAGCACAAGGTAGGTGTTTCCAATAAAGTGGACAGTTAGTGGAAGCACAAGGTTGGTGTTTCTAATAAAGTGGCCAGTTAGTGAAAGCACAAGGTGGGTGTTTCTAATAAAGTGGCCAGTTAGTGGAAGCACAAGGTGGGTGTTTCTAATAAAGTGGCCAGTTAGTGGAACTACAAGGTGGGTGTTTCTAATAAAGTGGCCAGTTAGTGGAACTACAAGGTGGGTGTTTCTAATAAAGTGGCCAGTGAGAGGAAGCACAAGGTGGGTGTTTCTAATAAAGTGGCCAGCGAGTGGAAGCACAAGATGGGTGTTTCTAATAAAGTGGCCAGTTAGTGGAAGCACAAGGTGGGTGTTTCTAATAAAGTGGCCAGTTAGTGGAAGCACAAGGTGGGTGTTTCTAATAAAGTGGCCAGTTAGTGAAGGCACAAGGTGGGTGTTTCTAATAAAGTGGCCAGTGAGAGGAAGCAGAAGGTAGGTGTTTCCGATAAAGTGGCCTGTTATTTGAACCTCTTGTCTTCACCTTAGCTGTGGTCTGGACCTGGTGTGTTTAATTATTTATTCATCTATTTATTTATTTATTTATTTATTTATTTATTTATTTAGCTTCGGCTGGTCCATAGCTCAATAATTAAGGACAGATTCCCCAGCTACGTATTATTAATCATAGCATTAGACAAAGTGCAGTGTCAAAGCTGATTCATCATTGGAAATCCATCGCAGTCCGGAGGCTTATGCTTCTGGGAAGAGCACCGTATGGCAGAAGAGCCTTAACCCCTTACTCAGTGGAACAGCGGAGCGGGTGGAGCACCTGCACTGTTGGTACTAGACGGTGAGCAAACATACGCTGTGCATAAGCACGCTGAAAATAGCGCTTTGGATTTACCTGACGCAAACACGTACGTCAGTTTCACATGAATAACATGCATTACAGCTTCGACCGTCCGGGAATAAGCCTGCTGATGGAATATGTTTTATGCATGTGAAACTGCTGCGTATCATTTTTATTCAAATCCAACACTGACCTCATTTTAATATTAGCATGAGTTTAACCTGAATGGTACTTGGGACATTGTTCTCAATCTTCATCCTGGAAACTTTTAAGTAGAAGACAGTCAATAATAATTCAGTTAGATGGTTAATTGTGAACCTGAATTATGGAAGACGACGAATACCACAATCTAAATATTACACTCACCATCAAAGTGATAGACCACAGTGCCTCCACACACGGATTCGTTGGGCGTCTCCACCAAGACTAAAGCGGGACTCGTCACTGAAGATGACCCGCTGCCATTCTGAGTCACTCCATGACAGTCTGGTACGACACCACTGCAGTCTTTGGTGACGGTGACGTGGTGTTAAGGACAGTCATGGTAGCGGTCTGTGTTCATTCCCGTGGGTTGAGTTCTTCTGCAGCTCTGACGATGAGGAGCAAATAGGAAAAGCATTTTACTCAAATTATCAAATTATCCTGATCAAACAGACATAAAGGAAGCCATTCGGCCACCTGACTTTATTTTATAGATACAACACAACAACACACTTCTTAGAAAGGCATTATGTGCTGCAGCTCCTCCTACTGTTGCGGAGTGGAATTCACTCTTACACCACTGTGTCAGGGACACAGCATGCATCACTCAGGTCACTACAGGTGACCTGTAGTCACATTCTGGTTGTTTGTGTGTGTAAATAACTGAGTGTAATCTGTAGCGTCCATATGCCTGTGTGGCGCATATGCACACGAAGAGGAGTCTGATTCGGCTGCGGAGTTAGAGTTCGCCAACACCAAGACAAAGACCACGTCAGACGTGACAGTGCCGTGCGGCCTTACAAGGTAGAGTATCAGGACAAGATGCACCATTGGTTTACTCGTCCGCTGTTGCCCTTTTGGGAACTTTCAGCCAGTCACAGATGCCTCTGCTGTAACACTGACAAATCAGCTCCCAGGAGTAAACAGAGTTCCAGTAAACAAGTTACCAACAGGATCAGAATCTCCAGAAAGCAGCTCCGTCCGGGCCCAAGTGTCCGAGGTAAATATAGAGGAACTGAGCATTTCAGCTTCCAGATGAAGTTCTAAAGCTTTTCACTTTCCGGAACAGACAGTATTCCAGAGGCACAGTTTGTTCCCTCCCCTGGAAGCAAAAATCAGATCTTATTTACACTTGAAGACTTTGAGTCTGTTTGTTTTGGGCTTCGTTTAACATCTTCAAAATCAGCCAGGCTGTCAAATTACCTCAGAACATTATTTGTCTGTGCTCAACAACTCGAACCCGAGGGGTCTGGACTTCAGTGATTCGCAGGCAGGCGGTGTACACATGCGGGAGGAAATTTTCTCCAGGAAGAACAAATCCACGTTTCCTAAAGACCACCCGGATGAGCCAGAAGACCTGTTGAGAATTTGATCAGTTACCTGGTTAATATTGGTCTTGGCTGTTACAGGGCTCCGGTCTGGGAGCACAGAGTCATCAATTAGATTGTTTCCTGACTGAGCAGTGGCAGTATCGACGAATGGTGGCAACAGCAGCAGTAGCATTAGCATTAGCATTAGCATTAACAGTTTCTATAGATAAACACAGAGAACGTCTACGTACACAGCAGTGCAGTATTTCTAAATTATCCTCACATGCAGTGTTAGCTGAACAAATAGACGACTGGAATGGCACTCCCGTGCCGAGAGCTGAACGGGCGTAGTTCTGTGAGGTGATAAACATAAACCCTCAGAGTTCCAGTAAGAACACAGTAACAGCAGTACCCGTAACTTCACATACACACATGCAGGAGTGAGCTAGCTAGCTGAGCAGCACTGAACTCGGAATATTAGCGCTCCCACTTCACGTAAACCTGTATTCCTGCTCCAAACAAAAACAAATAAGGACACACATGAACTTATCTACACTGTCCAGTCGACTGAGTCCTTCAAAAACCCAATCTATATGGTAAATGGACAGTTTAAATTAGGAGCTGAAACTTTTTTTTTTATGAGAGACTTAGGCCTTGTTCAGACTGGCAAAATCCAAAATGGAATATCCCAAATTGGCGTATCCAGTAGAATAGCTACGTGGAATCTGATTTTTGGGAATCCGTTTTTGTCTGGAAGGTCAAATCTGATTACAAGGTGTCCATCGCAACAACTGTGTCCAATCCAGAGCTGTGTTTTGAGGAGCGATGATGCAACTGCATCAGTGTTTAAAATCTGTGTTAGTAGCATAGCCATGTGGTTACTGATGCCTTCACCATAGCCACCCCTGCAGACCCCGGACCATGAAGCATGGCGGTGGTAGTGTCACGGTTTGGGGCTGCTTTACTGCTATTGGAGCAGGACCGTTTGCCGTCATTTGATGGAGCTATAAATTCTGGAATTTATCAAGAAGCTCTACAGGAGAATGTTAGCACATCCATCCGGGAACTGAACAGCAGCAGAAGATGGCTTTCCTCTTTACCTCTATCTTACATCTTTCTCAGGTGGGGATTCAACCAAAGGCTGTGTTGCTGACGTTTGACTGGTGCCTGCTGTCTGATTAGGGACCTGTGGATAGAGCACTTTGTGTATGTCAGGAACAAAGAACTGGGCTCAGTGCGCAAAAGTCAGGTGAGCTTTATTTAACAATGGGGTAGTGAGTTGAAGCGCAAGCTGGGTGTTTCTAATAAAGTGGCCATTAACACAGCAACAAGTCGAGAGGCAGGCAAAAGTCTAGAACCAGAAAATCAGGCAACTGAGGCAACCACAATGTAAGGAGTAGACAAAGAGAGGAGTCAGGAGAACAGAAGGAGGTCAAAAGCCAGGAGGTAGGGCAAACGAGTAACCAGAACAAGGGATAAGCCAAAGAGGTGGTGAAAAAACAGAAGGAGTCAAAGCCAGAGTAGAGAGATCCGAAGGAAACGCTCAGCAGTGCTAACAGCGTCGACGAGACTTCGCAATGAGCGGCTCGGTACTCAGACGAGCTAGACCGTGAGTGATTGGTTGACTGGGGACATGTGAGTGTGACGTCACCAGGTGATGCACTCTGGGAAGTGGAGTTTGGGAGAACGGTGGAGTCAGGGAAGCCCCGGAAGCGTGACAGTATGTCGAAGACCGTCAGGTTGCTGGCAGGGTTATGGCTGTCTGCTACACTGCTTTTAGAGACGTAGCAAAGTTTCCCCTTCCCCTCCTTTTGGCACCTCTCTCTCTCTGATCTCCTCTTTCCCTGACGCTCAGTCTCTCTCCTCCCAGCGCAATGTGTGGACGGGCAGGTTGGGCGCAGTAGTAGGACAGTAGTATCTAAGCTGGGGTGAGGGGCGAGTGCCACCGGCTGTGTGTGCAGGATAGCTCTGGCTGGGCCGGTTGAAGGTTCTTCTCTTCCATCTATACTCCATCTTCAGCTGCTGCCTAGGAGCTAGTTTAGAGGGGCTTACTGGAAGTCCTGTCCATTACACTGATATGTCAGTTTCAGCAGTGATGGCCTGCTGTAGTCGTGTGTATGTGGGAGCTTGCTGGTTGTTTTGCTCTGGAACAGTGGTTCCCAAACTGACGGAGCTGTACTCCCAGGGATACTCTCAGTGACACTGGAGTATGTGCAGAAACATCTGCTGTTTGTTGTTTACACTTCCTGTAATCTTCAATAAATTCTGTTCACCAACTGGACAATTACACGTCCCTGATACAGACAGCACAAACAGCTCGGCAGGTTCACTCGCCAGCTGCTGAGCAGGAGATCCTGACACTGTGCGCTTCTCTGAATACTGAGCACTGCTCCTGTTAAGACCTGTATGATCCTGGTTAGTTGTGCTTTCCAGACCTATTCCGATGCTGGAACTCTACTCAAGTACCGATCCGATATCACTGCTGTCTTTAGATCTTAATCTAATTCTAACTCAAACCTGTGACTAGATCACACCAGTAAGGAATCACCCCACAGGACTGAAACTCGGTGTGTAGGTGTGACATCATGACACATGCTAATGATCCCAACATGGTCCCCTCATGGTCCTCCGTGAGTCATCCTGTTAGTGCAGCACCATCGGCAGATGCGTCGTGCTTGCACAACTCAGGACCGCACATGCACACAGACCGTTACATGCACGACTGTCCCGTTAACACCTACGTCGACCAGTCCACCAAGACTGCAGTGGTGTCGTACCAGACGGTCATGGAGTGACTCATCTGGAAACGGCAGCGGGGTCATCTTCCAGTGACGAGGTCCCGCTTTTAAGTCTTGGTGGAGACGCCCCCACAGGACGAATCCGTGTGTGGGAGGCAAAAAACCGTGGTCAGCACCAAGACGAACGGTTTGTCGTCACGCGTCCAGAAAGGCCTGGTGTCCCTCCACCTCCAGCCCTACAGCACCATCCTGCAGGAAACTGTGGTGAGGATGTTCAAAGCTGCATGGGATGGATTATATCACAGGACCACCATCAGGAACCTCTCTACAGCTCCATAACCGAGAACGAACTGGCTTGCTCTGGCGTGTTGGGTTAGCAAACACGGCGGCCCGACGCCATACTGAGAGACAGACTTCTGTATGTGTAGCTCAATAAATATTGATCATATCAGTCTCTCGCTGTAGGTAAACATTCTATGACCATAAAGGAGCTCTGATGTAACATGCTACTGTGCACTTGTGAATAATTTTCACAGTTCTGCGTTTTTAAAGGGGACGGATTTGATAAAAATAGCACAGCAGCTGGTCGAATGTCTGAAGGGGTATGGGAGTGTAAACAGTTTGGGGGCTGCTGCTCTAGAACACTTCAGATTTAGACCTGTGTAGTAAAACACCTGCACAGACACTAGGGGGCAGTGAGCACACTCACCTTGGAGAGGCGGGCAGCCCTATTCACAGTGCGTAGGTAGCAGTTGGTTGGGTGCCTTGCCCAAGGGCACCTCAGTCACATCCTTTCGGTTCGGGGAATCGAACCGCTGTGGTGTGGTCGGAGTTGCTTGAGCTGCTATGATGGATTGGTCACAGGCAGACACCGTAAGGCTTCAGCTGCCTTCACACCCCACTGTACAGGTTCCTCCCTGTGACTGTCACTGTGTAATTTGCTCTCCGGTTCCAACAGCAGTGAATTTCATTGTAGCTGAAAGACGTAAGGTCAGGAGCGCACGTCTGCTCTGTAATAACAGTGAAAGAGATGTGAGTGGAACTCCGTAACCCGCCGTAGCTCTGAACCCACAGCTTGGCACTCGGTGTATAATTAAAGCCAGGAGCAGGAAAGTGTAATTACGGCTCCATCAGCATCCGTTAGATTCTTAATCATCTCTCGTCTCTCATCACTATCAGCTCGCTCGCACTCTCCAGGCCTTTACACCTCCACACAAACAGGCACTTCAAACTCTGTTACTCGCCTGCAGGCGAAGGTGGCATGTTTCACGTTGTTGTTGATATCTGGAAGCGTGCAGGGTCTCTACGCGCCTGTTTCTTCTCTACTTCCCGAAGTTAACATTTTGGGATAGAGATAAAAACATTAAACTGGATCTGTGTAAAGTTCCGGCACCTTCTATAGGCCGGTGTGACATGGTAGAGGCCGGCACTGGGACCCAGCTGAAGCCTGGCGAGAGGGTCATGGTGAAAGCTGCCGTGGTCCAGGGGCTGGACGGCAGCCGTCACCAGTTGCACCTGGCCCCGGAAGGGAATGCACTCCAGAAGCTTGTGGATCTGCTGGCAGGACAACAGGACGACCTAGCGGCTTTGACCATGGCTCTACCGTGGTGGTTCAGGCAGATGCCGGTGCCACTAGACTGACGGAGGCTTCCCAGAGCTAGGCACAGTGGTTTGGCAGTCATACCGATGGTCTGAGAAGGCTGTGTGGGATAGAGCTAGTGCGGTAAGGCTTTCTGAATAGGCTGCTGCCGGAGGAGTTGTAGGGGCATGTCCAGCTCTTTTACGCCGGCCTTCCAGCCACAGAGACGGACTTCCAGCCATGGCCAGCAGACCCAGAACGGTTGGGCAGTTGGCGCTGCAGGAAGAGGACACACTGTACCCGGTAACAACATGAACAGTGGGCCAAACAGCTCACAGCCCACGCTGGCACTGGCACGTCAGCGTCTCTGCTCTGCGTCCAATGGGAGTGGTGTTTCAGACACTGGGAAGTGATGACCGTCCAACTCAGGTTCCTCACCAGTGACTGACGTCTACTACGACCCCATAGGACTGAAGTAGTTTCTCATTTAAACATCTGCTCCACCTTAAATGGAGCGTTTAGCCACCAGAATGTAAATGCTGCACTATTTAAGGTGGAATGGAAAATTAGAGGAAGGCCATTCGAGATTGAAGCTTCTAAAAGACATTCCATGTTTTCCAAGATATCGACACTGATCCAACTCTGGAATGTTCAGCCGGATCAGGAATGCTGTGCTTCTATACAGCTTTTTGATTGGATGTATGATTTCCAGTTTTTTCCCCCATTAAGAATATATGGGGTGGAAACGCACACACCCATGCTCTCCACTTTGGCTCCACCAACAGACATCGTTTCACATACACAATCTTAGGGCAGACCACCAAGCACAAATTCAATGTTGGTGTTTGTCCCAACCCCACCCCCCTCGTTCCTCCCATAGAGTCCCATTTGTTTCTACTCCCATTCAAACTCTATAGTTTCCTTTAACCTACAGCCACCAAACTGTACATACTAACTAGGGCAGATCCCCAAACTCTAATCCCCAGCCATACTGACCCACACTCCTCTATGTGTCATCTATTCATCCCTCGTTTCTTCCATAGACTCCCATTCACCAGCTTGCAGCAAGCCACTCTTCACATTCTTTAGTCCACAGTTCTAGATTTACCCTGCAGTCGTTGCACAGGGACTCTTGCAGTGGTGAGCTGTTTACCATCCCTAACAACCCATCTTTAGACTGAATGCGCTTGTACTCTGTCACTGATGTATCTAGAACCTCCAGATGGTCTAGTGTGACATGAATTTGGTCTGATTAGAAATAAGGAGCTGTGATTGGTGATTATGCTGACGTGTTAGAACATCTCTTCAGCACCTGAAGTCCAAACCAATAGGAGAACAGCTCATTCAGCTGTATCCATCTAGATGCCACAGGAAAACGATTCCTGATTGGCTGGTGTCCCAAACGTCTGACGGGGCAGTGTATAAACTAGCTAAATGAATGAGACTAATGCAGGAACACGTTCCCTGCTCTTAGATCAGCTCGACTTTCCCGTGCCGAGTTTATTACAAATGACTGGATGCTGGAACTTGGCCTTTGCAGACTGTAATATTCATTAACGGCTGATTTCGTCTGACGTACGTACGACAAGCTCGGCGTTTCTCGTTTGTGCTCTGGATCATCTCGCAGACGGAGATCAGTCACTGTATTGAGCTTTTGACGTAAATCTGCGATAGCAGAGTGTACTGGAAATGGACCTGACTCATCAGCGTGCTGCATTATTGATGTCTGAAGACAATGCTTTAGATAATTACAGGCTTCAGTCACACCGCCGTCGACTCCATTAGACTCCTCTAACGATGTGCTCGTCCCCGGCCCCCTCCCCCCACGACTCCCACCACACTCCCCTCACCACCCCACCCGCTTATCAGGCTGGGTGTCGTTTCAGTAGCATCGCTGCTCAGAGGGAGTGACACCACACGGCTGAATATTATTTTCTCAGGCTGATGCAACGAGAGAAATGCAACCCAACGTAAGGATTGGCATTATGTTATCAAGTAAAGGGAGACACAGTCGCCCGGAGCGGCGCTTAAATTATTCACTCCGAGAATGTTTGGGTGGATATCTGTCCTGGACATACTGCAGCGGCTCCACTACAGCGCTGAGAAGCCAGCGAGCGGAGAAACATGGAGGCTGGTGTTTCTAATAAAGTGGCCAGTGAGTGGAAGCACAAAGGGGGGGTGTTTCTAATAAAGTGGCCAGCTAGTGAAAGCACAAGGTGGGTGTTTCTAATAAAGTGGCCAGTTAGTGGAAGCACAAGGTGGGTGTTTCTAATAAAGTGGCCAGTTAGTGGAAGCACAAGGTGGGTGTTTCTAATAAAGTGGCCAGTTAGTGGAAGCACAAGGTTGGGGTTTCTGATAAAGTGGCCAGTTAGTGGAAGCACAAAGCGGGTGTTTCTAATAAAGTGGCCAGTGAGTAGAAGCACAAAGGGGGTGTTTCTAATAAAGTGGCCAGTGAGTAGAAGCACAAGGTGGGTGTTTCTAATAAAGTGGCCAGTGAGTGGAAGCACAAGGTGGGTGTTTCTAATAAAGTGGCCAGTGAGTGGAAGCACAAGGTGGGTGTGGGGGTTCTAATAAAGTGGCCAGTGAGTGGAAGCACAAGGGAGGTGTTTCTAATAAAGTGGCCAGAGAGTGGAAGCACAAGGGGGGTGTTTCTAATAAAGTGGCCAGTTAGTGGAAGCACATGGGGGGTGTTTCTAATAAAGTGGCCAGTTAGTGGAAGCACAAGGGGGGTGTTTCTAATAAAGTGGCCAGTTAGTGGAAGCACAAGGGGGGTGTTTCTAATAAAGTGGCCAGTTAGTGGAAGCACATGGGGGGTGTTTCTAATAAAGTGGCCAGTGAGTGGAAGCACACGGGGGGGGTTTCTAATAAAGTGGCCAGTTAGTGGAAGCACAAGGGGGTGGTTTTCTAATAAAGTGGCCCAGTTACTGGAAGCACAAGGTGGGTGTTTCTAATAAAGTGGCCAGTGAGTGGAAGCACAAGGTGGGTGTTTCTAATAAAGTGGCCAGGGAGTGGAAGCACAAGGGGGGTGTTTCTAATAAAGTGGCCAGTTAGTGGAAGCACAAGGGGGGTGTTTCTAATAAAGTGGCCAGTTAGTGGAAGCACAAGGTGGGTGTTTCTAATAAAGTGGCCAGTGAGTGGAAGCACAAGGTGGGTGTTTCTAATAAAGTGGCCAGTGAGTGGAAGCACAAGGTGGGTGTTTCTAATAAAGTGGCCAGTGAGTGGAAGCACAAGGCGGGTGTTTCTAATAAAGTGGCCAGTTAGTGGAAGCACAAGGGGGGTGTTTCTAATAAAGTGGCCAGTGAGCGGAAGCACATGGGGGGTGTTTCTAATAAAGTGGCCAGTGAGTAAGTGTCGGGCTTTGTGTTTAATTGAAGCTGTATTAATTGCTGTGTGTAAATTAGTAGTGCTCCCAGTAACAGGATGCTTCCTCGCCAGTCAGCAGCAGCACAGTAATTTACTGGTGTGTAGTTTCTCTCATTTCGTGGAGAAAGGTGGAAATGCTAACCCAGCCGTAGAAGCGCTGGTGTTTTCTAAAGGAGAGCGCCTGCTATGTAAATGACTCCTCTCCCTCTCTCTGCTGCGGAGCGTTTGTAATAAGTAGGCGTGTTTTAGATGAACAGTGCTGTAGCTGCACAGTGGGCTTTGATTACAGATGGAAACAGAAGAGGAGGTTGTTATGGTGAAACTGGGGGATTGTAAACTCAGATTTAAATTTTCAATCCGAACAGCCTAATGTGGTGATTTCTCTCAGAACGCACGTCTCATTAATGAAACGCCGTCCTCATCAGCAGGGAAACATTTGTCATTTTACACCAGGCTCATTTTCATCTTTCCCACTATGGGATCCACAAATGACATATTAGTGTGTTCCTGCCCAGCTCCCGTGTGGCGGGACGTCACTGCACACACATTTGGAAAGTGTGATCTGGGCAGCCGTTACCACTGGTTTAATTTCACATGGCCATTAAGAGACGTACCTGCTGTTACTACCGGCCAGCCCTGGAGAACCAGGAGCGCCGAGAGAGACACCTGGCCTTTGATCATCGGCACGGTAGTTGGGATCAGTGTGGATATGTGAGCACGCACGCCTCTTTATTAAACACCTAGCTTGGAAGACCTCTCGTGCTTCTAAACACTGGCCACTTTATTGGAAACACATATCTTGTACCTTCTCTAACTGGCCACTTTATTGGAAACACCTCCCATTGGCTTCCTCTAGCCTGTTTCTTTTTGAAAACACCTAACTGGCCATTTTATTGGAAACCCTCCCACTGTCCCTCCACTAACACCTGACTTGTACTTACACTAACTGGCCACTTTACTGGAACCCAGCCCCCCACCCTTACCCCCACTGACCTCCACCCTTACCCCCACTGTCCCTCCACCCTTACCCCCACTGTCCCTCCACTAACACCTGACTTGTACTTACACTAACTGGCCACTTTACTGGAACCCAGCCCCCCACCCTTACCCCCACTGTCCCTCCACCCTTACCCCCACTGTCCCTCCACTAACACCTGACTTGTACTTACACTAACTGGCCACTTTACTGAAACCCAGCCCCCCACCCTTACCCCCACTGTCCCTCCACCCTTACCCCCACTGTCCCTCCACCCTTACCCCCACTGTCCCTCCACCCTTACCCCCACTGTCCCTCCACCCTTACCCCCACTGTCCCTCCACTAACACCTGACTTGTACTTACACTAACTGGCCACTTTACTGGAACCCAGCCCCCCACCCTTACCCCCACTGACCTCCACCCTTACCCCCACTGTCCCTCCACCCTTACCCCCACTGTCCCTCCACTAACACCTGACATGTAATTACACTAACTGGCCACTTTATTGAAAACACCCACCTTGTACCTTCTCTAACTGGCCACTTTATTGGAAACATTCCTGTTTTTGGAAACATCTAACTTGGAGTTCCACTAACTGGCCGTTTTATTAGAAACCCTTCACTGTCCACTAACACCTGACTTGTATCTACACTCACTGGCCACTTTATTAGAAACACCCACCATGTATCTTCATTAAACAGGCAGTTTATTGGAAACCGCCCCCACCCCCCTCGCCCCCCATGCCTTCACTAACACCTGACTTGTACTTACACTAATTGGCCACTTTACTGGTAACCCCTCCCCTGTGCGTTTATCAATGGGCCACTTTATTATAAACACTTCATGTGGACCTCCACTAACAAGACACTTTATTGGAAGCCCCTCCCCTGTGCTTCCATGAACACCTCCCTTGTGCTTCCACCAACCTGACCACCTAATTGGAAATCCAGCATTTGGACTTCTACTAGTTAGCCACTTTATTAGCTTTTCTAACTGGCCACTTTATTAGAAACACCCATCGTGCACCTTCTCTAACTGGCCACTTTATTAGAAACACCCATTTTGTGCCTTCTCTAACTGGCCACTTTATTAGAAACGCCCATCGTGCACCTTCTCTAACTGGCCACTTTATTAGAAACACCCATTTTGTGCCTTCTCTAACTGGCCACTTTATTAGAAACACCCATCGTGCACCTTCTCTAACTGGCCACTTTATTAGAAACACCCATCGTGCACCTTCTCTAACTGGCCACTTTATTAGAAACACCCATCGTGCACCTTCTCTAACTGGCCACTTTATTAGAAACACCCATCTTGTGCCTTCTCTAACTGGCCACTTTATTAGAAACACCCATCGTGCACCTTCTCTAACTGGCCACTTTATTAGAAACACCCATCTTGTGCCTTCTCTAACTGGCCACTTTATTAGAAACACCCATTTTGTGCCTTCTCTAACTGGCCACTTTATTAGAAACGCCCATCGTGCACCTTCTCTAACTGGCCACTTTATTAGAAACACCCATCGTGCACCTTCTCTAACTGGCCACTTTATTAGAAACGCCCATCTTGTGCCTTCTCTAACTGGCCACTTTATTAGAAACACCCATTTTGTGCCTTCTCTAACTGGCCACTTTATTAGAAACGCCCATCGTGCACCTTCTCTAACTGGCCACTTTATTAGAAACACCCATCGTGCACCTTCTCTAACTGGCCACTTTATTAGAAACACCCATCGTGCACCTTCTCTAACTGGCCACTTTATTAGAAACGCCCATCGTGCACCTTCTCTAACTGGCCACTTTATTAGAAACACCCATCTTGTGCCTTCTCTAACTGGCCACTTTATTAGAAACACTCACAGTGCACTTCCGCTCACGTGGTCTCATGCCTGTCGTGTGTCCATCAGTGTCTTTCTGATGATGTAATGGTGGACGCTGATCTGAGGTGAGCGAGGCCTGCAGCTCCTCACCCTGCCTCGGTAATGTCTGTGCTCACCGTGCTTTCGGCTGAATGGTGTATGACCGGAGGGGGCTGGAGACAAGCCTTTCATTTGTAGCGGAGCTGTGGAGGTGGCCTTTATAAATAAGAGATTCATTTTATTCAAGCACTTTGATCCAAATCAAATTTCAGCCCTGC
>JAMWET010001900.1:0-27500 GCA_024036415.1 Prochilodus magdalenae | reverse complement strand
TACAGTGCAGGGAATGTCTCGCTCCATGTGTGGAAAATGGCTCCAGAGCAGATGTTAATGATTGGCTAAAAGGAGGGACTGCATGTGGGCGTGGCCAAAGACCATAGTGTGAAGGAAGTAGCTGAATCTGCAGGTGTATGGAAGCGTACGGTCATACGGGTCTACCAGCAGTGGATACAATCCCAGTCTACAGGGAATTCTCCTCGGACCTGTGCCAGGGAAGGCATCCACCACATCTGAACCAGCTTCTTTGACGTAAGAGAGTCTGAACACTGATGTGGCTACATCCAGAACCTGGTGCAGTCAATGCGAAATCCAGTCCCAGCTGTTCCTGGTGCTGATTCAGGTGTTACAAACTGCTAGGTACGTATCAGTTTGGTGAGCTTATGAAAGCGAACACTACACAGTCATAGTCTCTGGCTTTAAAAAGTGTTATGTCCTCTATAAGGCATTATGCATGCTTTATAACATTGACGTAACACTTGAATCTATTAATCAGGCATCCATAATGCATTATAAGTGCATTTACAAAGATCTATATATCTTTCATGCTTTACACGACAACAAAGGACGACTAGGCAACGCAAAGGGATAATGCCAAGTCAAAGGTAGAGGAGACGAGCGGAGGTCGAGAACCAGAGAGTCAGGCAAACAGCAGACAGACAAGAGGGAGATCACCTGAGAGTCAGGGGGACAGGAACAGGGTCGAAACCCAGAGAGACAAATAAACAAGCTACCAAGACAAACAGGAATGAGAAGAGGGAGAATCGAGAGCGAAGCACAGTCAGAACCAGCAAGCCAGTAAACAGACAGGGAGAACCGTTCGGTAACGCAACCAGAGTCGGCAAAACTTCGCAAAGAGGCTGTGTGTGTCAGGGCGGGGTTATAAACAGGCTGGGTGACTGGAGACAGGTGGAATCAATACTCTGCCGAACTAGGCTGGGAGTGATGGGTTGACTGGGGACATGTGAGTGTGTTGCACTCTGGGAAGTGGAGTTCAGGGCTGGAGTGGAGCGCTGGAGTCAGGGAAAACTGGAAGCATGGCAGAGTGCTGGAGTCTTTTTTCAGAAATGATAATAAAACATTAGAGACCTAATAATCCATGCTACCCTTACTCTCCTTACTTGAGGACATTTGAACGTAAATACTTAAGTATATTTCAAGATAAATACTTAAGTACCTTTGAAGGTAAATACTAAATTACATTTAAAGGTAAATATTTAAGTACATTTGAAGGTAAATACTTAAGTACCTTTAAAGGTAAATACTTAAGTACATTTGAAGGTAAATACTTAAGTACCTTTGAAGGTAAATACTAAATTACATTTAAAGGTAAATACTTAAGTACATTTGAAGGTAAATACTTAAGTACCTTTGAAGGTAAATACTAAATTACATTTAAAGGTAAAGTAAATACTTACTTACATTTTAAGAAGGTAAAATACTTAAGTACCTTTGAAGGTAAATACTAAATTACATTTAAAAGTAAATACTTAAGTACATTTGAAGCTAAATACTTAAGTACCTTTGAAGGTAAATACTAAATTACATTTAAAGGTAAATACTTAAGTACATTTGAAGGTAAATACTTAAGTACCTTTGAAGGTAAATACTAAATTACATTTAAAAGTAAATACTTAAGTACATTTGAAGCTAAATACTTAAGTACCTTTGAAGGTAAATACTAAATTACATTTAAAGGTAAATACTTAAGTACATTTGAAGGTAAATACTTAAGTACATTTGAAGGTAAATACTAAATTACATTTAAAGGTAAATACTTAAGTACATTTGAAGGTAAATACTTAAGTACCTTTGAAGGTAAATACTAAATTACATTTAAAGGTAAATACTTAAGTACATTTGAAGGTAAATACTTAAGTACCTCTAAAGGTAAATACTTAAGTACATTTGAAGGTAAATACTTAAGTACCTTTGAAGGTAAATACTAAATTAAATTTAAAGGTAAATACTTAAGTACATTTGAAGGTAAATACTTAAGTACCGTTGAAGGTAAATACTAAATTACATTTAAAGGTAAATACTTAAGTACATTTGAAGGTAAATACTTAAGTACCTTTGAAGGTAAAGGTAATACTTGTGGCGAAGGTAAATTACATTTAAAGGTAAATACTTAAGTACATTTGAAGGTAAATACTTAAGTACATTTTTGAAGGTAAATACTAAATTTACATTTTCAAGTGTAAATACTTAAGTACATTTGAAGGTTAATATACTTAAGTACCTTTTGTGAAGGTAAATACTAAATGTCACATTTAAAGGTAAATACTTAAGTAAATTTGAAGGTAAATACTTAAGTACCTTTGAAGGTAAATACTAAATTACATTTTAAGGTAAATGGCTTAAGTACATTTGAAGGTAAAACTTACCTTTGAAGGTAAATACTAAATTACATTATAAAGGTAAATACTTAAGTACCTTTGAAGGTAATACTTAAGTACCTTTGAAGGTAAAATACTAAATTACATTTAAAGGTATAATACTTAAGTACATTTGAAAGGTAAATACTTAAGTACCTTTTGAAGGTAAATACTTAAGTACGTTTGAAGGTAAAATACTTAATTGCCTAAAGGTAAAATACTAAATTACATTAAAGGTAAAGTACTAATACGTTTAGAGAAGGTAAATACTTAAGTACGATTTTGAAGGTACATACTAAATTACCGGTAAATACTTAAGTTTGACAATTTTGAAGGTAAAATACTTAGGTACCTTTGAAGGTAAATACTAAATTACATTTAAAGGTAAATACTTAAGTACATTTGAAGGTAAAATACTTAAGTACCTTTGAAGGTAAATACTAAATTACATTTAAAAGTATACTTTACATTTGAAGGTAAATACTTAAGTACCTTTGAAGGTAAATACTAAATTACATTTAAAGGTAAATACTTAAGTACATTTGAAGGTAAATACTTAAGTACCTTTGAAGGTAAATACTAAATTACATTTAAAAGTAAATACTTAAGTACATTTGAAGGTAAATACTTAAGTACCTTTGAAGGTAAATACTAAATTACATTTAAAGGTAAATACTTAAGTACATTTGAAGGTAAATACTTAAGTACCTTTGAAGGTAAATACTAAATTACATTTAAAGGTAAATACTTAAGTACATTTGAAGGTAAATACTTAAGTACCTTTGAAGGTAAATACTAAATTACTTACATTTTAAAGGTAAATACTTAAGTACATTTACTGAAGGTAAAGGTAAATACTTAAGTACCTTTGAAGGTAAATACTAAATTACATTTAAAGGTAAATACTTAAGTACATTTGAAGGTAAATAGTACCTTGAAGTACTTTGAAGGTAAATACTAAATTACATTTGAAGGTAAATACTTAAGTACATTTGAAGGTAAATACTACCTTTGAAAAATTACATTTTAAAGGTAAATACTTTAAGTACATTTGAAGGTAAATACTTAAGTACCTTTGAAGGTAAATACTAAATTACATTTAAAGGTAAATACTACTTAAGTACTTATTTGAAGGTAAAATACTTTAAAGGTAATACCTACATTTGAAGGTAAATACTTAAGTACTAAGGTAAATACTAAATTACATTTAAAGGTAAATACTTAAGTACATTTGAAGGTAAATACTTAAGTACCTTTGAAGGTAAATACTAAATTACATTTAAAGGTAAATACTTAAGTACATTTGAAGGTAAATACTTAAGTACCTTTGAAGGTAAATACTAAATTACATTTAAAGGTAAATACTTAAGTACATTTGAAGGTAAATACTTTAGTACTGTTACTCCAGTGGAGGTCTAAAGGGGGGAACTTTTACTGACACTGGAGGACTATAGTACATTGGGGATCTCTACTGTAACTCAGGTAGATGGCTTGGGTACTTTGTCCACCACTGTTCTACCACCGTCTCTCTGGAGGTGAAGGGAATCACTCAGCAGTGTACACTAAACATCCCGCACACTGTAAGGAACCCGTTCTCCTAATCTCTTACCCACACACGGGGCCGGGAAATGAAGGAAAACAAAGAAGCACCACAAATTTTTCAACATCTGCTTTCCGATACAACGCCCCAGTGCCTTTATTGTTGGGCCCGTCAGCTCATTCTCCTCAAACGAGCCCCCGCAGGGGCGAGGGCACACAGCGTCCTCCTAAAGCGTGCAGAACTGAAGTTTAATGAAAGCGTGCGGTGCGGGTTCTCTTTGAAGACGACGGCTTCTTGGTAAATTACAAAAGGTGGAGAAAGAGCTGAGGCAGCAGAGCCTGAGGAGAGAGGAGAAGACGAACGAGCGAGGACGACTCCAGACTTTGCATAATGCGAGAAAGGTTTGGCAACCGGTAGACACAGAAGGGTGGGACTGCGCGAGACAACAAAGGCGTTCTCGGAGTTTCTCTGAGAGGACAGGGAAGATTAGAGCCTCTCCGCTCGAGTTTAGAGATCGGAGCATGCTCTGGCGGAGGCTGGTGCTCAGCACCCCAGTGAACGCTGTTCCATTGCTTTTGATTAAGACAAATGAGTGTGATGTGCACGCTTCATGGTAGCTCCACCTTTCTGGTGCATAGGCTGCAGTCGCTGAAGTCCCTGGATAAAGGATGTTGTGACACTGGAAGGTAAGCTCCCCGGACGAAATCTGAGCCCCCTCTGTGAGGTTCTGGGGGGTTTTGTAGAAACGGGTTCTGTGTTTGAGGTGACAGTAGACCTAAACCACTGTGCCTACACTGAGCTGCTGGACAACCAGGTTCCACCTGGAGCTCACCATCTGATGGAGGAACACAACATTCCTGTCCCTGTACTCCAAGACGACAGTTCCAGCCTTCACAGGGCTGCCAGTGTAACTAACTGGGATGATGAACATTCAGGAGCATTCACACGTCCCCACAAAACCCCCAGATCTGGGTCCTCTGGAAATCTGTGGCACCTGCCTGGTAATGCCAGGGACGGCATCCACCGATTCTGGCTCCACTGCCCAGCTCTTAGAGTGTCTGAACATTGATGTGGTCTACATCCAGAAATGGGTCCAGTACATGGCAAACCCAGTCCCAGCTGTTACTGGTGCTTGTGAAGGTGTTACACACTGTTAGGTACGGATCAGCCACAGGGGGCGCCAGTGAGCACATCTAACGATATTCTTATCTGCTTTAGGAACATCAGGAAGTGATTTTTCTTCATATCAGAATCAGAATCAGGCTTTTTGGCCAAGTATCTGGACACACACAGGGAATTAGGCTTCAGCAGTTTGTGTGTCTAGCACAGAGCCAATATACACATAACCAACCTGACAGTCCACATATACACAGTGACTCCACATGTACACAGTGACTCCACATGTACACAATGACTCCACATATACACAATGACTCCACACGTACACAATGACTCCACATATACACAATGACTCCACATATACACAACGACTTCACATGTACACAGTGACTCCACATATACACAGTATATACAGACAATTACAATATACAGTCTTCACAATCTACACAATATACAATACACAAACTACAAATAATATACAGTTTACACATTATTCACAAACAGTTTAAGGCAGTAATGTTGGGGTAGAGGCAGAAGTACTGAGCTAGAGGCAGTTGTGTTGAGGTAAAGGCAGTAGTGTTGAGGTAGAGACAGTAGTGTTGTGGTAGAGGCAGTAGTGTTGAGGTAGAGACAGTAGTGTTGTGGTAGAGACAGTAGTGTTGAGGTAGAGACAATAGTGTTGAGGTAAAGGCAGTAGTGTTGAGGTAGAGACAGCAGTGTTGAGGTAAAGGCTGTAGTGCTGAGGTAGAGACAGTAGTGTTGAGGTAGAGACAGTAGTGTTGAGGTAAAGGCAGTAGTGTTGAGGTAGAGACAGTAGTTTTGTGATAAAGGCAGTAGTGTTGAGGTAGAGACAGTAGTGTTGAGGTAGAGGCAGTAGTGTTGAGGTAGAGGCAGTAGAGTGGAGGTAAAGGCAGTAGTGTTGAGGTAAAGGCAGTAGTGTTTAGGTAGAGACAGTAGTGTTGAGTTAGAGGTAGTAGTGCTGAGGTAGAGACAGTAGTGTTGAGGTAAAGGCAATAGTGTTGAGGTAGAGACAGTAGTGTTGAGGTAAAGGCAGTAGTGTTTAGGTAGAGACAGTAGTGTTGAGGTAAAGGCAGTAGTGTTGAGGTAGAGACAGTAGTGTTGTGATAAAGACAGCAGTGTTGATTTGGAGGTGGTAATGTTAAGGTAGAGGTGGTAGTTCTAAAGTAGAGGCAGTAGTGTTGAGTTCAAGGTAGTAGTGCTGAGGTAGAATGCAATAGTGTTGAGTTAGAGGTAGAAGTGTTAAGGTAGTGCAACAGCATTAGTGTACATGTATGGGGAAGATACTGTGGAGAATGATATGGAATTACAGTCACTTGCACAGCTGCACAGTCTCTCTCTCTCTCTCTCTCTCTCTCTGTCTCTGTGTGTGTCTCTCTCTCTCTGTCTCTCTCTATCTCTGTTTCTCTCTCTCTGTGTCTCTCTGTTTCTCTCTATCTCTGTTTCTCTCTCTATCTCTGTCTCTTGGTGTCTCGCTTTGTGTCCCTCTATCGCTGTGTGTGTCTCTCTCTCTGTCTCCCTGTGTGTCTCTCTCTGTCTCCCTGTGAGTCTTTCTCTCTCTCTGTGTCTTTATCTGTGTCTAAGTCTATCTTTATCTCTCTGTCTTTCTGTGTTTCTTTCTCTGTCTCTGTGTCCTATGTCTTTCTCTATCTCTCTCTCTGTCTATCTCTTTCTGTGTCTGTGTGTGTGTCTCTCTCTGTAGGTCTCTCTGTCTCTCTCTTTCTGTGTCTCTCTCTCTCTGTGTCTCTTGTTGTCTCTCTTTGTGCCTCTCTATCTCTGTGTGTATCTCTCTCTCTGTCTCCCTGTGTGTCTCTCTCTTTCTCTGTGTCCTGTGTGTGTCTCTCTCTGTAAGTCTCTCTGTCTCTCTCTCTCTCTCTCTGTGTCTTTCTGTGTGTATCTGTCTCTCTGTGTATCTCTCTTTCTCTCTCTCTCTCTGTGTCCTGTGTGTCTCTCTGTGTCTCTGTCTTTCTCTGTGCATCTCTGTGTCTCTCTTTCTCTGTGTCTCTCTCTCTGTCTCTCTGTGTCTCTCTCTGTGTGTCTCTGTCTCTCTGTGTCTCTCTCTCTCTTTCTCTCTCTCTCTCTCTCTCTCTCTCTCTCTCTCTCTCTCTCTCTCTCTCCCTCTCTCTGTCTCTCTCTCTCTCTCTCTCTCTCTCTGTCCTGTGTTCTCTAGTACTCATTACAGTCACATGCACAGCTGGAAGTCTTGTGGTCTTGGGAAGTTAGGATATCAGTGGTGGCCTGCGGTTCAGATCAGCTGCGGTTGCTTTTTACACATGTACGAGTCATTAGCCTAGCCGCGAACGCCGAGCAGCTCCAGCTATTAATCGCTACGCTAATAAAGCGCACGGATCTGGTGAGCTCATCTGAGCCGAGCCTATCATTCCAAACCGGCTAATTATCAGAAGACCTGATGCAGCGTAAAGCTTTCAGACCGTCTCTGGCCTGTCTGTTCGCTTCGGGTGACCAAGCATGAACATCCACTTCATATTCATAACCGCCAGCTCTGACATGACTTGAGGTTGAGCTTTTCCGCCTCATCGCCTTCGCGCTGGCCGGACTTCACCTCTGTCATGTGTGGTTAGCTTTAGTTAAGGACTGATCGAGAGCAGCGAGCGAGGGGCAGATGATCAAGCTTCAACGTCGTCTTAAAGGAAACCTGACCGCGACCGAGGAGCTTCTCCACAGCAGTGTTCACTCCAGGGACACTCTAAAGGACAATCCAGCATGAGTTCAACTTTCGGTTGGGTTCCGCAAGCCCACAGTCTAGTGAAATATGTCCCGGATATTGCTGGGTGATAAAACAATAACCGTGTAACGGTGAACCGAATCCGGGAAGCTAATTTGATTAAATCCGGCGCGGGGGAACATTACAGCAGGGCTGCTTCGTGTGTAAGAACAGCAGGACTGATTATCATACATCCACATGAAGGTACCTACCTACACCCTAACTCCAAGAGGGTTCCTTTAGGGTTCTTCAGTAAAGACAGTAGGTACGACCCTTCCTCTCTCAGGAGGCCACCCAGCTGCTGGTCCAGTCTCTGGTCATCTTAAGGCTAGACTACTGAGCTCGCTCCTGGCTGGTCTTCCTCTACGGGCCCTGGACGGGCCCAGGGCCCTGCAACTGGTCCAGAACGCAGCAGCTCGACTCATCCTCCATCTTTCAAAGTTCATCCATGTGCTGCGCTCCCTTCACTCGCTTCCTGTAGCTGCACCCGCATCAGGTTTAAAACTCTGAGGCCTACAGAGCCAAGACTGGACCAGCGTCTCTCTACCTTATGGCGACGGTGAAGAGCCGATCTGTACCTCGAGCCCTTCGAGCTTCAAGTACAGCTCGACTCGACCCACCATCCCTGAGGACTCATGGAGGACAAGCGTCCAGACTCTTCTCTGTCCTGGATCCCAGATGGTGGAATGAACTCCCATTGGCTGTCCGAACAGCGGAGTCTCTCGCGGTCTTCAAACACAGACTGAAGACCCGTCTCTGTGTAACGCCCTTCAGTGACTGAGCTCTAGTAGGTGTGTAGGTTGTGTGTATGTACTTGTGATGACCTTATAATGACCTTTTCTGCTCTGTAGCTATGAGTGCTGGGCTGGGGTTGCCAGGTAGTGCACTTTTGCTTTATATATGTCTGTGTATTGATCTCTAGGTATCAGCGCTGGTCCCTGTTCAGGTAGTGTCTGAGCTCATGGCGAGTTCTAGACTCTAAGCTTCCTGTACTAGCTGGAATATTATCTAACGGAACACTGAGCACGGCTGTAGTCGCTCTGGATGAGAGCGTCTGCTAAAGGCCTTAAATGTAAACGTCTATGCTGAACCGGAGCACTGAACGAGCCATGATGATGCCGGTGAATGTTGATATATAGAACCTTTTTGAAAATAGTTTTATCTGTATAGCACCAAAAGGCTTGTCTGCTCTTCACTCTTGACATTGTAACAGCCACAGAACCCTTTTTGGTGATGGACAAAGAACCCGGACCGACGCGTGCAGTGCTAAAAGCCAAACAGACTTTACTGAACAATTGGACAGTCCAACACGACCAAACACTAGGGGGAGGTAGAGATACGGAAGCAGGAATCGGGCAAAAGGTCAGAACCAGAAGAGACAGTCAGCGGAGATACCAGAACACAGGGGTTAGACTGAGAGGATAGTCAGAACGAACCGAGATCAAAAGCCAGTAGTAAAATGAGATCAAAGCCAAGGGGGGCAAAGATAGATCAAAGGTCAGAGAACAAGATGAGGTGAGAACTGAAGGGGGAACACCAGCCAGGATTGTGGTTTGGTAGAACTTCGCAGTGTGTGTGCTGCTGTGTAGCTTTTATGCAGACAGGAAGTGATCGCTGACCGCTGTGGCTAAAACTCAGGTGACCTAGATCGTAGCTGATTGGATGGTTGGGTGCATGTGCATGAGCTTTTCCTCGCCACTGTTGCCTCTGGCTTGATCATGGGGGGCTTGGACCCGCCCCCCACCAAAATTCCTACATCTGAACACTAACTCCATGTTTCTCTTTTCCTTTATAACAAACTGATTTTCTGTGAAGCTGCTTTGAGGCAACATTGGTTGTAAACAGCTATACAAATAAATATTGATTGATTGATTGATTGACAGTGCTATATAGAACTTTCGTATAAAAGATCCTTTATAAAACCCTTCCCCAAATTCACCATAACTCAGAACACTTGCACCATGCAAAGAACCGTATAAACGAATGGTTCTAAATAGAACCATTTTTAAGACTGAGCTTGATCAGGGCTACGGACTTTTCCTCTGGAATTCTGCATGGCTATAGAGGTTTAGAAACAGGAAGTTAGCGGGAGCTGGAATACGGTCAGTATAGTGCAGGTTGTGTGAAATTAACGTGGTCAGTTATCATGTTGTATCGTTTACTTGTTGTGCCACTGCTTAGTCTAGCTAACGTTAGCACCTGCACATCTGAGTGTTTCGGTTGTTGGCCCTTTCAGTGCCGCCCATGTACAGGCTTGGTTACGCTGAGAGCTGCCTGTCTGCTCATGTGTGGGGTCAGTTTGTGAACAGCTCCTGCCTCAGGTTCTGGCCGGCGGCCTGGTGGGTTAATCAGACAGCAGCTGAAAGCGAATCTGCTCGTTCTTTGAGCTTCCTCTGCCTGACCCTCCTCTGAGAAAAGCCCTTACCCACGATAGCCTCTCACGCTATGTGCTAATGGCCACCCAGGGGAACTCATCTGCGCTTTATCCCTGAGCTTTAGCGGCTTCTATACGCCGCATATACTCATATACTGTACTTGTACCTCGGCCTGCCCTTCAGGCTTTTCCATCTCGGGAAACTGAACTGTGGGGTTTTTGTGATAATGGCCACATTTTCGTCCGGCTGAGAGCGCTTCTTCTGGGTAACAGTGTACGCCTGATAAATGAAGTTTGGGGCCTGAAATGTTTATACAGTCTCCTGTGTGGAGTTACGGGTGGAGTTTTGACCTGCTGCCTAATTTTGGATGGGAAAATAAGCACATTATTTGCCGCCCACCTCAACCCCCTCGTTTTAGGCATCTGGGTAGATACAGCCAAGCAAGCTCTCCTTTTGGTTAGGACTGAGCTGGACTGAGGGCAGATCTATCTCTGCACTGTTTACTGAAAGACTTGCTATAAATCTCATACACATAAGATCACCTATACCCTCAACATCAGGAGAACAGCTGCACCAGAAGGAGGTGTGGGAGTGCGGGTGTGTTGGGAAGGAAGATAAAGGTGACCAGGATCAATAACTGATGATAAATTTAGACTGATATGATCAATATTTATTGAGCTACACATACAGAAGTCTGTCTCTCAGTATGGCGTTGGGCCGCCGTGTTTGCTAACCCAACACGCCAGACGTCTCGGTATGGAGCTGTAGAGGTTCCTGATGGAGTCCTGTGATAATCCATCCCATGCAGCTTGAACATCCTCACACAGTTCCTGCAGATGGTGCGGTAGGGGTGGAGGTGGAGGGACACCAGGCCTTCTGGACGTGTGACGACAGACCGTTCATCTTGGCGCTGACCACGGTGCCTCCACACACGGATTCGTTGGGCGTCTCCACCAAGACTAAAGCGGGACTCGTCACTGAAGATGACCCGCTGCCATTCTGAGTCACTCCATGACAGTCTGGTCCGACACCACTGCAGTCTTTGGTGACGGTGACGTGGTGTTAAGGACAGTCGTGGTAACGGTGTTGGGTAAGTCAGGTACAGAGATAAGACCCATCCTTGCTCACGTCACATGCGTGGCCGTATGTCTTGCAGGTCTCCTGTTAGCTTGTTGCTAATATACCACAAGATATATTATCCCATAAGAGCCCAGACCCGTTTCCCCTTAAGGGAATAAGGATATATGTGATATAGAATATGGGTATATGTGATATATAGAATATGGGTATATGTGATATAGAATATGGGTATGTGTAATATAGAATATGGGTATATGTGATATAGAATATGGGTATATGTGATATATAGAATATGGGTATATGTGATATAGAATATGGGTATATGTAATATAGAATATGGGTATATGTGATATAGAATATGGGTATATGTGATATAGAATATGGGTATGTGTAGTATAGAATATGGGTATATGTGATATAGAATATGGGTATATGTAATATAGAATATGGGTATGTGTAGTATAGAATATGGGTATATGTGATATAGATTATGGGTATATGTGATATAGAATATGGGTATGTGTAGTATAGAATATGGGTATATGTGATATAGATTATGGGTATATGTTATATAGATTATGGGTATATGTGATATAGAATATTGGTATGTGTAGTATAGAATATGGGTATATGTGATATAGAATATGGGTATATGTTATATAGATTATGGGTATATGTGATATAGAATATGGGTATATGTGATATAGAATATGGGTATATGTTATATAGATTATGGGTATATGTAATATAGATTATGAGTATATGTGATATAGAATATGGGTATATGTGATATAGATTATGGGTATATGTGATATAGATTATGGGTATATGTTATATAGATTATGGGTATATGTGATATAGAATATGGGTATATGTGATATAGAATATGGGTATATGTGATATATAGAATATGGGTATATGTGATATAGATTATGGGTATATGTGATATAGATTATGGGTATATGTGATATAGAATATGGGTATGTGTGATATAGATTATGGGTATATGTGATATAGAATATGGGTATATGTGATATAGAATATGGGTATATGTGATATAGATTATGGGTATATGTGATATAGAATATGGGTATATGTGATATAGATTATGGGTATATGTGATATAGAATATGGGTATATGTGATATAGATTATGGGTATATGTGGTATAGTTTATGGGTATATGTACATTAGAGCTCTAGACTGTAAAATGATCTGGGTGTGTCTCTAACTGCAGTAACCAATCACATCGCCATTTTCTAAATGAGGTCATATGTTCACCAGCTGTCATGTGACTGCCTCCAGGATGTTGGGTGTAGGTCACTCAGGGTCTCCGTGTGTTCAGGTGGAGGGTAAAGCTGTATAAAGAACAGTACAGACTTTTACAGGGCTTGTGACACATACGTCACTGTGGGCTCTTATGGGTTATGCTACAGAGGCGCTAGCAGACCTTAGCGTTATGGTAGCAATGTTTTTGCCTCATTGGCGTATACGGCATTCATAACGAATGCCTCCCCACCTGACTCAGTAAACTACCAGTCTGAATGAATCCATATGAAGTCAAGGCTTGGTTATTGTTCGAGGTTCAGACATCCATGTCGTCAGTGTCGCTGGAAAGAGATACGCTCTGTCAAAGCAGTCATACAAATCACTGCTGGCTTAAACTCATCTGATCAGGTGAAGGGCTTTGATGTCTCGTCTCCAGCAGCATTCTGCTCCCAGCCCTGTTCTCCCTTCACCATCACTCGCCCATCAAGGCCGTCAATGCTGCAACACCACGCAACCCAAACCACAGCAGTGTGAAGGTGCTTCAGACAAAGTAGAAACACCCACCCTTTCCCCTTACTCACTGGCCACTTTATCAGAAACACCTATCATGTGCTTCCACTGACTGGCCACTTTATTAGAAACACCCACCTTGTGCCCTCACTCACTGGCCACTTTATTAGAAACACTCACCTTGTTCTTCCATTCACTGGCCAATCACTAACGTTCAAATCAAATGTTGATGCTACAAAAAAGGGGTTTCCATTAAAGTGGCCAGCTACCTTGTGAAGAAGTCATTCCAGCTGAGAAAGTGGTTTTCAGCTAATGCACTTCCAGTGTGTACGTTTTCTACAGCGGGATATTAAAGCTAACGCTGGAGCTCTGACCCATGCTAATAGCAGCCAGCCTCCTATTAGAATACAATTAAGCCTCATTATATTCCTCGGGAGGAAATTTGGAGCTCTAATGGAGTTTTCGAGCTTTCTCCACCTTTCTGCGGCAGCGTCTCTGACGGAGCGCTGCTGTTATTTGCCTGTAAAGGCCTGCAGGGTCTAACTGTCCAAGGTCCACAGCAGTTAAGGAGTAAACGCTTATTAAGGAATATGAGGTAAGCCCTGTCTGGGGGTCTTCTGAAGACACGCCAAGACGTTACACCGCATGCCTGACTGTATATCTGTACATGAGGAAAATTGAGCTAAACTGTAGAACAAACTCAGTCTATAGCACAGTACCTACATTTAGAGCTTAGAGTTATACACTCCACCTAATGAGAAACTGTAGAACAGACTCAGTCTATACCACAGTACCTACATTTAGAGCTTAGAGTTATACACTCCACCTAATGAGAAACTGTAGAACAAACTCAGTCTATACCACAGTACCTACATTTAGAGCTTAGAGTTATACACTCCACCTAATGAGAAACTGTAGAACAGACTCAGTCTATACCACAGTACCTACATTTAGAGCTTAGAGTTATACACTCCACCTAATGAGAAACTGTAGAACAGACTCAGTCTATACCACAGTACCTACATTTAGAGCTTAGAGTTATACACTCCACCTAATGAGAAACTGTAGAACAAACTCAGTCTATACCACAGTACCTACATTTAGAGCTTAGAGTTATACACTCCACCTAATGAGGAACTGTAGAACAAACTCAGTCTATACCACAGTACCTACATTTAGAGCTTAGAGTTATACACTCCACCTAATGAGGAACTGTAGAACAGACTCAGTCTATACCACAGTACCTACATTTAGAGCTTAGAGTTATACACTCCACCTAATGAGAAACTGTAGAACAAACTCAGTCTATACCACAGTACCTACATTTAGACCTTAGAGTTATACACTCCACCTAACGAGAAACTGTAGAACAGACTCAGTTTATACCACAGTACCTACATTTAGAGTTTAAAGTTATACACTCCACCTAATGAGAAACTGTAGAACAGACTCAGTCTATACCACAATACCTACATTTAGAGCTTAGAGTTATACACTCCACCTAATGAGAAACTGTAGAACAGACTCAGTCTATACCACAGTACCTACATTTAGAGTTTAAAGTTATACACTCCACCTAATGAGAAACTGTAGAACTGACTCAGTCTATACCACAGTACCTACATTTAGAGCTTAGAGTTATACACTCCACCTAATGAGAAACTGTAGAACAGACTCAGTCTATACCACAGTACCTACATTTAGAGCTTAGAGTTATACACTGCACCTAATGAGAAACTGTAGAACAGACTCAGTCTATACCACAGTACCTACATTTAGAGCTTAGAGTTATACACTCCACCTAATGAGAAACTGTAGAACAGACTCAGTCTATACCACAGTACCTACATTTAGAGCTTAGAGTTATACACTCGCCCTAATGAGGAACTCTAGAACAGACCCAGTCTATACCACAGTACCTACATTTAGAGCTTAGAGTTATACACTCGCCCTAATGAGAAACTGTAGAACAGACCCAGTCTATACCACAGTACCTACATTTAGAGTTTAGAGTTATACACTCCACCTAATGAGAAACTGTAGAACAGACCCAGTCTATACCACAGTACCTACATTTAGAGCTTAGAGTTATACACTCGCCCTAATGAGACACTGTAGAACAGACTCAGTCTATACCACAGTACCTACATTTAGAGTTTAGAGTTATACACTCGCCCTAATGAGGAACTCTAGAACAGACCCAGTCTATACCACAGTACCTACATTTAGAGCTTAGAGTTATACACGCCACCTAATGAGAAACTGTAGAACAGACCCAGTCTATACCACAGTACCTACATTTAGAGTTTAGAGTTATACACTCCACCTAATGAGAAACTGTAGAACAGACTCAGTCTATACCACAGTACCTACATTTAGAGCTTAGAGTTATACACTCCACCTAATGAGAAACTGTAGAACAGACTCAGTCTATACCACAGTATCTACATTTAGAGTTTAGAGTTATACACTCCACCTAACGAGGACTCAGGGGAAGATTTCTGGTCTGGGCGTTGGGTTATTGCACGGTCTACCTGATGATCTATGATTTTGGTAGGGCAGTTGTTGATTGTGTCTGAATGGGAATGTGTATGAGAGGTGCAGGAATGACGGATATCTGAAGGATCTGAGAAATGCCAGCGCTCCGAAGCGCTCGATCCGTCTCCTCTGTCTGATATTGAGTGGTTTCGCTTTTACTGCTCTCTTCGTGTGCTTCTGCAACAGATCCAAAATAAGCGGCGGGAGAAAGAGATCGATCTTGTTCGCTGGTCCTCTGGAACGGACAGGCGAAAAGCCACTGGATGAGATTCCTCTTGTAGGAATTTAATGGCTTATGCTCGCTCGGCCGGACGCGCAGCTCTGCTGGTCTTCTGCTTTTCTGACATATGAACATTTACTGTCCTCACAGCTGCAGCGGATTTATCAGTGTGATAGAGTGACTGAGCTGAGTGTTGGATAGACGCTCCACACGCTCATTGACTGAATGACTCCAGTTGGTAGTCAATTCGTCCTTCATACACGACGAGAATTTGATTTTTGATCGTCTAGGCTCAAACGCTAGTGTAGTATAGATGAAACTAAGGTTAGACACTGCTGTACACCAGGTGTCTGTAATAACTATGTAATTACACAGGGCTGTAGTGCTGTAGTAGTACAGCGTATCCAATTGGCTCATGTAATTACATGAGCGTGTCTTAATAGGTTTAACAGCTCAGGGACAATAACAGTGTAACAGCATGTGTAATTAGACTGAAGCAGTTTTGAAATAAAGTATGCAATAAAATTAAAGATAATATACATTAATAAGCTATTTATTTACTAATTTTCTTTTCAATTTTCATCAAATCATTAATAATTCTACAGTAATTATGTAGAAGTTACACCTAGTGGGTAGTTCATGTTTAGCTTTCTTTAATTACTGTGTTATTACATATCAATATTAATCCTTTTAAGAATAAGTAAACAGTTAATGTATAGTTGTTGTTTTATTACTGTGTAATTACAGACCTGTGTAGACTAGGTCTTTTGATTAGGTTACCACATTGCAACACAAATATTCAATTTATATTGAATATAACTCAATTAACAGTGTAATTACAAATCTATATAATCTCTTTTTACAAGTGGTCGCTGTGTTACAACACAATAATTCAACAGTAATTATGTTAATGTTACTATTTAAAATAGGGGCAGGTAACGAGTAATTGCTCATTAATTACTGTGTAATTACAAATCAATATACTTAATATACAATATATATAATGTGTTTCATGTTACAACAAAATTATTCAACAGCAGTAAAGGGAGAGATTGTGTAGTTGTGTAATTACTGTGTAATTACATATCAGTATAAGTCATGTGTCTCGATTAGGCTACTGTTATAGCACTGTTATTCAACAGTAATTGATGTTTTACAGTAACATGAGAGGTTATAAGTAGTTGTTTAATTACTATGTAATTACAGGTCAATGTAATCCATTTCTTAAAATTAGATTCCTATGTTATAACTCCCTTAACTAACAGTATTTATATAAAATACACATAAACACACTTCATAATAGTGGGTACATGTAACCGTGTAATTACTGTGTAATTACAAATTGATATATTATGTGTTTGGTGAGGTTACCATGTTAGAGTACAGTTATTCAGTGGTATTTATGTGAACGTTTTTAAAGTTTGCAGTTTCATGTGTTGTAATCGTGTAGTTACTGTGTAATTACAGGTCCCCATAACCAGTCTGACGAGGTTCTGAGCAGGGAGGTTGTAGGTCCCTCCCGTTTCTTCGTATACGAGCGTCTGCAGCGTGGTTCTAATACACGTTGGTGTTTAGCGGTTTATGAAAGATGGATTATCGCTCTTTATTCCGCATGCCGGAGGACAGAAAGATAAACAACACTTCTTTCATAATGCATTTACTTCAGCAAACAGCCGAGCCAACCAGGAGCGCAGAAACCGTCCCAGGAGCAGCTCCGGTGTCTACCCACCACACGACGGGATGGAGGTGAGCTGAAAAGTAGGACAGCCACTCCGACAGAGGATCACCTTAAACGCGTGGTTAAGGAATCGACTGGAGTAGGTAGTGATGTGAGCGGTTACTGCTGCTGCTCAGCTCCATCAGTTTACAGAACATCATCATTCAAGGTTAATGAGTTAATTAGTTAATTGGATAGTTAAGTGTGTTAACGAGGTACTTTCTATTGACAACCTGTATAGACAGGTCTAATACCGGAGACCCACTCTGGTGACTCTACCAAAACACTCCACACTCTTTAACAGACTTGGTTCTTTAAGGGTTCTTTAGTAAAGACTATGAACCAAAACAACTTAGAGAACCATTTCTGTCCTTAAATGGTTCTGTGCATAGAGCAATGTTCTTCAGATCAAAGGAAACTGGGTTATTTAACTGGGTTATGGGCATGACCGAGGTTTATCTCGTCTGGTTCGAGCTCCTCTGGATTTTCAGGTGAGTGGAATAAGTTACCGTGTGATGGTGAGAGTTCATACGGGTCCCTCTCGTGGATTCCTGTGTGTCTTCAGTCAAGGGCAGATGAGGCACCTGCACAGTGAGGCCATCTCGTCATAAAGCATAAGCTTACAGGAGCCATACGGGCTCTAGATAAAACCGAGTGACCTTGGAGGAGCTTCATCCTTTCAGATCATCACAGCAGTTCTGCCCTTCGGCTTTCCACACGCACACACACACTCACACACTTACACACTCACACACATACACACACACACACTCACATACACACACATACACACACACACACTCACACACACGCACATACACACACACACACTCACATACACACACATACACACACATTCACACACACACAAACTCACATACACACACACACACACAGTCACACACATACAGACACACACACACACACACACACACACACACTCACACACATACAGACACACACACACAGACACACACACACACACACACACACACTCACACTCTCACACACACACACACTCACACACATACAGACACACACACACGCAAACACACACACACACACACTCACACACACACACACACACTCACACACATACAGACACACACACACAGACACACACACACACACACACACACACACTCACATACACTCACATACACACACACACAGAGACACAAACACACACACACACACACACACATACATACACGCACACATACACACACACACGCACACAGACACACACATACACACACACACACACACATACACACACACGCACACACACACACACACATACACACACACACACAGACACACACACATACACACATACACACACACATACACACACACACACACACATACACACACACACACACACACACACACAATTAATAAACAGAACCAGCTTTACCGATCGTTCTCTCTCCACTCCAGACCTGCTGGACTGTCTGAGTGCAGTGTGGTGTACCACAGGGCTCTGTCTCCGGGCTCCTGCTGTTCTGCCTTTCTCATTAATGACGGTTGCTTCCCATTGTGGAAACCTTTCTCCTCTAGTTGTGCTGATACTGACCACTAAATGGGCAGATTTAAAATCCGGTTGGTTAAGATTCACGAGTCCATGACTGATTTAGATCTTACCTGATAGACTGTGACCAATCTGTCAGTGTGGACGAGGAGCGCTCTGAGCCTAGTAGTGCAGTACGGTGTCCCACAGGGCTCTGTCTCAGGGCCCCTACTGTTCTCCCTTTGTTACAGCCCAGGCTCGTTGTTAGCTCTCCCGTTTCTGCTGGTGATGCAGTCACATGACTCAGTTATTCATACCGTTTGCTCCACATATTTTGCCAGTGTTGTGCTCGATGTGAATAATGTGAACTGAACGGACGGAGAGACTTCAGAGACTTGTTTGTTGGATTTTCCCACATGACCAAATTAGATCATCTTCAAACTGGTATCACACGTGTCCAGTGCTGCCAGCAATAAAGTTTCATGTTGGAGTGAAGATCAGGAGATGAGCCCCTCATGCGTCGCGAGTCTGTTCTACAGTTTCTCGTTAGGTGGAGTGTATAACTCTAAGCTCTAAATGTAGGTACTGTGGTATAGACTGAGTCTGTTCTACAGTTCCTCATTAGGTCGGGTGTATAACTCTAAATGTAGGTACTGTGGTATAGACTGAGTCTGTTCTACAGTTCCTCATTAGGTGGAGTGTATAACTCTAAACTCTAAATGTAGGTACTGTGGTATAGACTGAGTCTGTTCTACAGTTTCTCATTAGGTGGAGTGTATAACTCTAAACTCTAAATGTAGGTACTGTGGTATAGACTGAGTCTGTTCTACAGTTTCGCTTTAGGTTGAGTGTATAACTCTAAGCTCTAAATGTAGGTACTGTGGTATAGACTGAGTCTGTTCTCCGGTTTGCATTAGGTGGAGTGTATAACTCTAAGCTCTAACTGTAGGTACTGTGGTATAGACTGAGTCTGTTCTACAGTTTCTCATTAGGTGGAGTGTATAACTCTAAGCTCTAAATGTAGGTACTGTGGTATAGACTGAGTCTGTTCTACAGTTCCTCATTAGGTGGAGTGTATAACTCTAAACTCTAAATGTAGGTACTGTGGTATAGACTGAGTCTGTTCTACAGTTTCTCATTAGGTGGAGTGTATAACTCTAAACTCTAAATGTAGGTACTGTGGTATAGACTGAGTCTGTTCTACAGTTTCGCTTTAGGTTGAGTGTATAACTCTAAGCTCTAAATGTAGGTACTGTGGTATAGACTGAGTCTGTTCTCCGGTTTGCATTAGGTGGAGTGTATAACTCTAAGCTCTAACTGTAGGTACTGTGGTATAGACTGAGTCTGTTCTACAGTTTCTCATTAGGTGGAGTGTATAACTCTAAGCTCTAAATGTAGGTACTGTGGTATAGACTGAGTCTGTTCTACAGTTCCTCATTAGGTGGAGTGTATAACTCTAAACTCTAAATGTAGGTACTGTGGTATAGACTGAGTCTGTTCTACAGTTTCTCATTAGGTGGAGTGTATAACTCTAAGCTCTAAATGTAGGTACTGTGTTATAGACTGAGTCTGTTCTACAGTTTCTCATTAGGTGGAGTGTATAACTCTAGGCTCTAAATGTAGGTACTGTGGTATAGACTGAGTCTGTTCTACAGTTTCGCTTTAGGTTGAGTGTATAACTCTAAGCTCTACATGTAGGTACTGTGGTATAGACTGAGTCTGTTCTCCGGTTTGCATTAGGTGGAGTGTATAACTCTAAGCTCTAACTGTAGGTACCGTGGTATAGACTGAGTCTGTTCTACAGTTTCTCATTAGGTGGAGTGTATAACTCTAAGCTCTAAATGTAGGTACTGTAGTATAGACTGAGTCTGTTCTACAGTTTCTCATTAGGTGGAGTGTATAACTCTAAGCTCTAAATGTAGGTACTGTGGTATAGACTGGGTCTGTTCTACAGTTTCTCATTAGGTCGAGTGTATAACTCTAATCTCTACATGTAGGTACTGTGGTATGTTGTATTCTGCGGTGGGATCTTTAGCATTGTTGTAAAGCCTCCTGAACTTCCAGCAGTTTCTGTGAAAGAACACATTTGTGGGAGGTGCCTGGACAGGTCAATCGAGTTGTGTTGCTATGGAATCCAGCTGTCAGTCATTCTTGTATTGCCATGCTGACACTCTACTCTGAACTCAAGGCTGTATCGTGCCCTCACTCTCCTGTCAATATTCCCTTTCATTTACAAGCTACGCCCTTTAGCAGCCTCATCCATTATGGTGCAGGTGACTTTGGCGTTAGGGTGAAGGGTAAGTCAGCCATTACCATCAAAGCCGAAGAAAGGAAAGGCCCACACTAGGCGGGCACAATGCCCGTATCTGGGTGAGGACCGGCTGCATATTTTATTAATGCCTAACCTTTTTACCAATGCAGAAAACTCACACCTGTTAGCGCGGTAGTCCTCGGAGCTTGTGGCTGATTACAGGATGCCGGTTCAAAGCGCACGCAGGCTGTTTTATGTGTCTCTCTGTAGGAAGCATGTGAGTAAGCTGGCTGATTGAACAGATACGCCCACTGCAGGGAAAAACTGCCACCTAGAATACGAGCTGAGCTCGGTGTGATCAGATATACCTCACAAAGCCCACCGAGGGGCTCACCACCGTACCTACAGTCAGGGCCCTGTGTATTTGGAGGCTGTTATTATTGGAGCTGAAATTGAGGAATGAATCTGAGATTCTTCGAGCCTTTACCAATTTATTCAGTGATGTAGTTTAATAAAGGAGTTACCCCTGACTGTGTTATCAGATAAACTAGGGCTCTCTGAATGTGAGCTGCTACTGAGCAAAAAAAGGATAAAAGTTATTGTTAATTTTACTAGAACTTTAATCTAAATGTAAATTTAACTTGAACTTTTTTCTGAATGTAAATTTTATTAGAACATTATTCTGAATGTAAATTTTACTAGAACTTTAATCTGAATGTAAATTTAACTTGAACTTTTTTCTGAATGTAAATTTTATTAGAACTTTATTCTGAATGCAAATTTTACTAGAACTTTATTCTGAATGTAAATTTTACTAGAACTTTATTCTGAATGTAAATTTTACCAGAACTTTATTCTGAAAGTAATTTTTACCAGAACTTTATTCTGAATGTAAATTTTACTAGAACTTTATTCTGAATGTAAATTTTACCAGAACTTTATTCTGAAAGTAATTTTTACCAGAACTTTATTCTGAATGTAAATTTTACTACAACTTTATTCTGAATGTAAATTTTACTAGAACTTTATTCTGAATGTAAATTTTACTAGAACTTCATTCTAAACGTAAATTTTACTCGAACTTTGTTCTGGATATGTTTCATTAGAACTTCATTCTGGATATAATTTTATTTGAACTTTATTCTGGATCATAGTTGTTTTTTACTCTGTTCTGGATTATTTTGGATATAAATTTGATTAGATTTATTAAAAATGTTAATTTTATAAAAACTGTATTCTAGATATTTATTTTATCACAACTTCATTCTGGATGTTAATTTAAGTAGAACTGTATTCTGGATTGTAGTTGTTTTTATGTAAGCCTGTAGTTTCTTTCATGTAAAATTCCTGAATTTTCTATAGTTACAGATCTAAACAGCTGTGAAACATCATATAAACAGAACTGTATAAATGTATCAGTAGATAAATCATTTTTTAAAACAGCTGTTAAACACCTCTGACCTTTAGTATACTGTGTTGTCCTGTTCTCTCTCAGTACAGGTAGATATACAGGTGAAACACTCAGTCTCAGTATCCGATATTCAGAGAGTGGAACCGGAAGCAGGAGGAAGCATGTCTTTGTGAGAGTCGTACTGCTCCGCTTCCTGTGGAACTGTTCATGGCAGGTTTCAAAACACACTCGAGCTGTTGCTTGTCGGGGCGGTAAGACTGTGTTAGCTCTGTGGAGGAGCCAGGCGCTAGCTAGCAGCAACGTGTACACCCCACATACTGTCCCCTCTTAAAGATGGTTCCTGGAGTCGACGTATAGTTCTGGCCCCGCCCTTTAACTGCTATAGGGCATTTCCATCAGGTGGAGGTTTCTAAACTCCCTTACCAGGTCAGAAGCTCATGAGGGGCTCGTCACTGACAGAGCTGATTTCTCCCATGTGTAATGCTGTCTGTTTTACCAGCTGCCTATCAAGCGATACTGAACCGGGCATGTTTGCTTGTGATGCGCTGTGCAAACATTCAGAGCTGAGCTCATTCATCTGACTGCTCAAATCAATGGATTGTACCAATAATGCCCCATCAGTTGTACTAATGATGCCACATGTTTATGCCAGTGTTGGTCTATGGATTTTAGCAATGAGCCCCATGCTTGATCTATGATGGTGCCCTATCTTTGCTCTAAATATGGCCCACAGATTGAACCAGTAATGCCCCATGGATTGTACCAGCTATGCCCCATGTTGGTACCTTTGATGCCTCATGGATGGTACTATTAAGGTTGGCTCAGATTCTACCAGGCATGCCCCATAGATTGTCCCAGTCAAGCCTCATGTTTGTACTACTGATGCCCCATAGATTGCACCAGTTATGTCCCATGGATGGTACGAATGGTGCCAATGATGCCAATTGGAATTACCTCTGATGGCCCATAAACTGTATAAGTCATGCCCGTTTCTTTTACCATTGGTGCCTCAATGTACCAATGACACATCACAGACTGTACTACTGATGCCCTATGTTTGTACCAACGATGGCCCACAAATTATACCTTTAATGTCCCATTCGTTTTCCTAATGATGCCCCACGTTTCTACCAGTAATGGCCCAAGGATTGTACAAATAATTCCCCATGAACTGTACTCATGATGCCCCATGTTTGTGCCAATGTTAGCCCATGGATTGTATCAATCATGCCCCATGGATTGCACTGATGGTGCCCTATCTTTGCTCCAAATATGGCCCACAGATTGAACCAGTAATGCCCCATGGATTGTACTAATGATGCCCCATGTTTGTATCAGTAGGGCTGCGCCTGAAGGACTGCGCCCAATGACGTCCCATGCAAAGCACCAATGAAGTCCTATGATGGGCCTATACTGAGCCACTGGTGCCCCATGGACTGTCCTAATGATGTCTCCAGGACTGTACCACTGGTCCTCCACGGACTGAACCAATGAAATAACTTGACAGTCACATGCCTCCCTCTACCGCACATTCTCAGAGGCTCATTTCCAGTCCAGTCCAGCCAACACTCATCATCATTGCCATGATCACTGCTGGTACCCAGTCTGCTGCACTGGAAGCCTGCCCTCACTTTTTGGGCTCATGGAGGGAAAACACCCCCTCCAGTGACTCACACCCCGGACCAGACAAGGTTGCTCCTCCAGCAACCCCAAACTGCCCTCCATCTCTGGCTGAGCAAACACGAGCCCTGCAGAGACAAGACATTACAATAATCCCAGAAACAAACAGCCTGTTTCCGCTCCCGTTCTCTGAGTGCCGGCCAGCCTGGGTGGCACCAGTGTTTTCCCAAAGCTGGACAGACGCATAGCAGCCTTTGACAGCCAAAACTGTGTGCGTGTCACTCAGCCTCGGGCCCAGACTGCTCAAACAGCCCAGGAGGAGCTCCAACTGCTAGCAGTGATTTCAGCAATGATGCAATACTTGTCAAATTTACCCAAAAAGTAGTCCATCATGTGTCCGAAGTTTGGTTCTGCGGTTTGCTACTGGAGATACAAGGCTAACGTAGCCACCAAGTATCACGCATTTATACTGCACCAGTTTGCATCGTGGTTTATCACCTGTTCTTATAGTGTTGGTGATCAATAACACTGTCCATCACAGCCCAAAGGTTCTGTCCGAGCAGCGTGGTGAGGCTTGAAGCTGAAACGGCGTGCCTTGTTGGCCTTGTTTGGTCTCTAACAACTTCACCTGTGGATGAATCGATGCTACGAGACTCAGTTATTCATATTGACTTCCCTGGTTTGCTGACAAAGAGCAGAGTGAGGCTGTGGGTGTGTTACGAGTTCCTCGGGTTGGTGATGCTTTGAAGCAGATCATTGTCGGAGATGAAACGGCAGACTGAACTCCTCTTCAGTCTGAAACACAAAAGGTCTTGTTATGCGTCTACTGGAGTGGAAGTTTGTTTGGGAAAATCACAAAACACGATGATAAAAACAGAGCTTCCCAAAACACATCAGATATGTTCACTGGCCACTTTATTGGAAACACCTACCTTGTACTTGGATTTTACTGGGCAGTTTATCATTGTACTTCCACTTACTGGCCAATTTATTGGAAACACTTACCTTGTCTTTGCACTAACTGGCCAATAAAAGGAACAGTGGGAGGTGTTTCTGATAAGCTACCAAGTAAAATCCAAGTACAAGGTGGTGTTTCCAATAAAGCGGCCAGTTAGTGGAAAGACAAGGTAGGTGGGATTATAACAAAGTGGAAGCGACTGGGAACGACAGCACTTTAACCGGCCAGTTTATTAGAAACACCTTATTGTACTTCCACTTAATGACCCCTTTTTGGAAACACAGACTGTGTCTTTCCACTAACTGGCCACTTTATTAGAAACACTCCCTTCTACTTATTTTACTGGCCAGTTTATCAGAAACACCTCTCGTTCTTCCTTTGATTGGCCACTTTATTAGAAAAGCCTCCTTGACTTCCATTTACTGGCTGGGTTATCGTTTATTAGACACATCTAACGTGTCTTTACATTAACCGGCCACTTTATTGGAAACACCACCTTGTACTTTAACTTAATGGCCACATTATTAGAAACACCTACATTGTGCTTCCATTTAAGGGCAAATTTTATTAGACACACTTCCCTCACTTCCCTTGTGTTTCCACTAACTGGCCACTTTATTAGAAACACCTACTGTATGTGCTAAAATGATTAGTGTATATGGAAATGTGTCACATGCACCAAAATGGTCTTGTGCTTGTGGACCACTGAGCATGAAGATGGCTGGTCTCTGGCTGTACAGCAGTACGGTGGTGCTAGAGGAGATGGGGGTTTCTGATACAGTAATTAATAATGAACTGATTCTGGTCGCTGATGGTTCTCTGTACAAAGACGTCTGGATCATTGTCTCAGCAGCAAACGAACCATGAAAAGCCCATTTGTAGTTCAGTAAACAGCCTCCGGATCTCCACAGTTGGTTTGTGAAGCTCCATCATTGGTTCATCCTGCACAGTTTAACCACATTACTAATAACTAACATCATTATCACCCACCGCTTCCAATTAAGACCCCTAAAGCTGAGTGTAATTAGCCAGCTGTTCCAGGAGTACAGACCACAAAGCTCCCACAGTGAGGAGGTCTCTGTTCTAGACATATGGCGGTACAGTATATTCCAGATATGCACCGACAGAAACATACATTACAGTACAGTGTAGCGCCGAGTAGAACCGCACGTAGACAGAAGTAGGCTCTACAAATACCAAGCTACACTTTATTGCTCAAAGTATTCACTCCCCCATCCAAATCATTGAATTCAGGTGTTCCAGTCACTTCCGCAACCACAGGTGTATAAACACAGCACCTAGACATACAGACTGCTCCTACAGACGTTAGTGAGAGAGTGGGTTGGGGTCAGTGGATGCTGAGGGTCATAGGTCACAGAGGTCACCATCTTTCTACAGAGACCATCACTACAGACCTCCAAACTTCATGTGTCCTTCAGATCAGCTCAGGAACAGTGTGTAGAGCTTCATGGAATGGGTTTCCATGGCGAGCAGCTGCATCCCAGCCTTACATCACCCGATGGACGAGTCTGGGTTTGGCGGTACCAGGAGAACAGTACTGGTCTGACTGCACTGTGCCGAGTGTAGAGTTTGGTGGAGGGTGATTATGGTGTGGGGGTGTTCAGGAGTTGGGCTCCGCCCCTTAGTTTCAGTGAGAGGAACTCTTAATGCTTCAGCAGACCAAGAGACTCTGGACCATTCCATGCTCCCGACTTTGTGGGGACAGTTTGGGGACGGCCCCTTCCTGTTCCAACATGACCGCACACCAGTGCACAGAGCAAGCTCCATAAAGACATGGAGGAGCGAGTCTGGGGTGGAGGAACTGGACTGGCCTGCACAGAGTCCTGACCTCCACCCGATAGAACACCTTTGGGATGGATTAGAGCGGAGACTGAGAGCCAGGCCTTCTCGTCCAACATCAGTGTCTGACCTCACACATGTGCTTCTGGAGGAATGGTCAGAAATTCCCATAAACAGGAAAGTTACACCCTATAGATTAAGACTGGGATGGCACTCAAGTTCATATGCGTGTGAGACGAGCGAGTAGATATGGCAGTATAGTGTATCATTGTTTCATGCTGCATGTGGCAGCAAATCCAGATTTGACAGAACAATAACATAGAGGCAGGGCTACATATATATATATAGGGCTGTGGTTTGTTCTGCTGCTGAACGTGAGCTGCTTGTTAGATATGACGGTCACCATAAACGTCGCCTGTTGGACTTCATACGCCCAGGAATAATAACATTATGGAA
>JAMWET010001899.1:0-30248 GCA_024036415.1 Prochilodus magdalenae | reverse complement strand
TCCAGTCCACCTAAACCCCTCCAGAATGGAATTAATACAGTCACCTTAAACCCCTCCAGGAATGAATATCCAGTCCACCTTAAAACCCCTCCAGAATGGAAGTATCCAGTCCACCTTAAACCTCTCACAGAAGGAATTACACACCAGGTCCACCTTAAAACCCCGTCCAGAATGGAATTATCCAGTCCACCTTAAACCTCTTCCAGAATGGAATTATACGCGAGCACCTTAAAACCCGGTCCAGAAATATGGAATAAGCTCAGTCCAACCTTAAACCCCCACCAGAAGTGAATTATCCAGTCCACCTTAAGCCCCCTCCGAAGAGTGGAATAACACACGCGGTCCACCTTAAACACCCTTGGAATTATCTATCCAGTCCCCTTAACCCCCTCAGAGTGGGAATTAGTCCAGTCAAACCTTATCCCCCTCCAGAGTGGAGCTGTGTACAGGAGGGTGGAGCAGCTTTCCTTACCCTGCAGTGGAGCTGATAGAAACAAGGTTTATTATACTAAGCAGGGTTGGAGCGATTCTATTGGTCGGTCCATCCATGAGAATATTCACTAACCTGAAAGGAGAACTAGAGCTTTTACACTGTGCAGAAAAAGAGATCAAAGTTTTTACACCACTAAATATATATTAGAGGTGGAGATATGGAGGAGTATCATACTGTGTACATCAGGAGTAGATGTGGTGGATCAGGATACGGACTGGTCCAGCAGGTGGAGCTGTTCAGTGTACCACTGTATCCTGTATCCCGGTGTTATTCCCAGCCTCGGTGCTCCTGGTCCTGTTAGACCCGGCGGTATTTCAGGATAGCTTTGCCGAGCTTTCCTGCTGAGTGTCTGGATGTGACGCTTTCTGGAGGTCCTCAGGTCGGGGAGATCTGGAGAACTGACCGGAGGTCTAGGTGCTGAGTTTCTCAGATTCTTACTGAAGCTGCACCGTTAAAGGCCTAACTGGCCGTTAGGGGGCGTGGCCATGCATGTGGACATACAGCCACGGCCTGCCTGCTGGAAGAGCCCAAGGAATTCTGGGAGATGTAGGAATCTCACTTTATAGGTCCTGTAATAAAAGAGCCCAGCACTACCCATCAGCACGACTGATCATCTATACGGTACATCACCACCAGCAGAACACAACCCCGTAACTCCTCACCTGACCCACAGAACCAACACAGGCTCACCTTTCCCTCCGCTGCAGGGGTCCGCGCCGTTGGGAGGGTCCTATCCACTGATGAGTGAGGAAAGGCGGGGCTAACAACGTGTTCAGGGAAATAGAGACGCTTAACACGCTTAATGAGAACATGGTTCTTCAAGGGTTCTTGGTAGAAGCAGGGGCTCTGTTTAGAACCATGAGTGCCATACAGAAATGTTTCATGGTTAAATGGTTCTGTGCTTGGTGAACCGGTTCTTCAGACTGATGGAGAATGTGCGGTACATGGTTCTACATAACACTTCTAAAGCAAACTTAACATCATAACAGTAGAACCCTTAATGGCCCTATACAGAACCACATACTGCGCATTCTCCATCAATCGGCAGAACCATTTCAGCATGCAAAGAGTTCTATATAGAACTGTTCTATTAAAGAACCCTTGAAGAACCAAAGCATGTACTGATCCTGAACAAACCCAACAGACAATAAACGTGTCCCCCTGTGTGTGTAAGGTGTAGTACCTTCAGGCTCCTGTAGGACGAGGATGATGGGGCAATAAGTCCCTGTGGGGTGTGAGTGATGGGATCCATAGATTGGGAAGAGGTGCTACAGTGCAGGGAGTGTCTCGTTCCATGTGTGGTAAACGCTCCAGAGCAGATGTTAATGATTGGCTAAAAGGAGGGACTGCATGTGGGCGTGGCCAAAGACCATAGTGTGAAGGAAGTAGCTGGATCTGCAGGTGTGTGGAAGCGTACGGTCATACGGGTCTACCAGCAGTGGATACAATCCCAGCCTACAGGGAATTCTCCTCGGAACTGTGCCAGGGAAGGCCTCCACCACATCTGGACCACCTGACCAGTTCTGACCGGGGGACTCTGGTGGGGTGTGAACGTTCCTGAGCTTGGTAAAGGTGCTACGCTACTTTCTGCTTCCCTCCTACTCCGGTGGAAACACCCACGCAGAACCCAAACACATCAGTCAGAGCTCCGGCTGGGGTCACTCGGCTCCGACTGGGAAAACAAACGCCTGTCCACTGACGTTCCCACAGCCCTCCATCAACAGCAGACTGCATACCGAGCTCCTGACCGGAGAACCCTCACCAGTGACCGCGCTAATGAAAGACGGACAGGAGAACCTTGATTATAGGCAGTTTTATTACTCAAGGCGTGTAACAGTCGTACAAAGTATCGTTTAATAGGTGGAGAACCAACACAGAACACGGAGAACCTCTTCATACAAAAGCACACACGTACAACAGAACCCAACACAGGCCTGGCCCTGCGTACAGACCACACCGTACAGGGTTCACCCCACACCTAGGCGTGTGAGGTGTGAGCAGAGTGATGGAGAGCGGGTTTGGTGTGAGATCGTGGTTGGTGAAGGGAACCGGGGTCACCATGTCTACAACACTCCAAACGTTCCACCAACTGTATATGGGTGGAGGTTTCACACAAGCTGCAGGGTTCCCATCACCACCACGGTAAAGAACAACATGGTGGTGATGGGAACCAGGGTTCTCCATGTTTATTTACATACATACAGACATCTTATTTATCTAGAACCACCAGTGAACCTGCTGTGCTTTCTATGGAATGCTGATGATGGGAAAACCTGGAGTAATTAGGATATTCAAGCAAGGTGTTTCCAATAAAGTGGCCAGTGGGTGGTATTTTAAGGTGGGTGTTGGTAATAAAGTGGCCAGTGGGTGGTATTTTAAGGTGGGTGTTTCCAATAAAGTGGCCAGTGGGTGGTATTTTAAGGAGGGTGTTTCTAATAAAGTGGCCAGTGGGTGGTATTTTAAGGTGGGTGTTTCCAATAAAGTGGCCAGTGGGTGGTATTTTAAGGAGGGTGTTTCTAATAAAGTGGCCAGTGGGTGGTATTTTAAGGTGGGTGGTATTTTAAGGATGGTGTTTCTAATAAAGTGGCCAGTGGGTGGTATTTTAAGGAGGGTGTTTCTAATAAAGTGGCCAGTGGGTGGTATTTTAAGGTGGGTGTTTCTAATAAAGTGGCCAGTGGGTGGTATTTTAAGGTGGGCGTTTCTAATAAAGTGGCCAGTGGGTGGTATTTTAAGGTGGGTGGTATTTTAAGGTGGGTGTTTCTAATAAAGTGGCCAGTGGGTGGTATTTTAAGGTGGGTGTTCCTAATAAAGTGGCCAGTGGGTGGTATTTTAAGGTGGGTGTTTCTAATAAAGTGGCCAGTGGGTGGTATTTTAAGGAGGGTGTTTCTAATAAAGTGGCCAGTGGGTGGTATTTTAAGGTGGGTGTTTTTTATAAAGTGGCCAGTGGGTGGTATTTGAAGGTGTTTCTAATAAAGTGGCCAGTGGGTGGTATTTTAAGGTAGGTGTTTTTAATAAAGTGGCCAGTGGGTGGTATTTTAAGGTGGGTGTTTCTAATAAAGTGGCCAGTGGGTGGTATTTTAAGGTAGGCGTTTCTAATAAAGTGGCCAGTGGGTGGTATTTTAAGGTGGGTGTTTCTAATAAAGTGGCCAGTGGGTGGTATTTTAAAGTAGGTGTTTCTAATAAAGTGGCCAGTGGGTGGTATTTTAAGGTGGGTGTTTCCAATAAAGTGGCCAGTGGGTGGTATTTTAAGGTGGGTGTTTCTAATAAAGTGGCCAGTGGGTGGTATTTTAAGGTGTTTCTAATAAAGTGGCCAGTGGGTGGTATTTTAAGGTGGGTGTTGCTAATAAAGTTTTTAGAGGGGACGTCTGGTTACCTTCACCACCACTGTGTGAACACAGCAGACCCCTCTAAACCACTCTCGTTTCCATCCTAACCACTTAATCAGGCAGGAACCCTAAAATAGAACAGAAAATCGTTTGTTAATGATAATAATAATAATAATAATAATAATAATAATAATAATGATGGTGATGGTGATAAGGTAGCCGACGCGCTGGTCAGTCTGAGGTCATCACTGCTGGTTATACGGTATGCGCGTGTTTAATAGGGCTGTATACAGTACACAGTGTGCATATATGCTTATTAGTGTTATTGACACAGGACCACCACCACAACAACGACAACAACAACAACGACACCACCACCAGCAGCAGCAGCAGCAGCGACTGAAGCCGTTACAGCTCCATACGGAGAGCCGTACGGCTGTCCCTCTGGTGGGTCAGACACGCTGACACGTAGAGTATGGTTACCAGGCTGGTGAAATATTGTAGATCCAGTGATTATATCTCATATCTCTCGCTACGAGACCGCTGTAGGAGTGGCCAACATGCCTCTGGACCCTCTGTCAGGTGTCCAGGTGCCTCATCTCGGGGAAGCGGGCCGACTTCACTGGGGATCATTTACAGCCTATAGAATAATCATCCCGTTAATTATGGAATTATGAAAACTCTGTCGATTCAGAATTAAAGGGGGAATAAATATCAGCTCTTATAGTTTACTATGTGTCACTAACTTCCCCACATGGCTCAGGTTCTTTCTAACTCCACCCCCTGGCTCCACCCACTCTACTCTCTCACACCTGCAGCTCGTATCCTGGGCTGGTTCAGACTGTCATATCATCGCTGTCCATTTAGACTCATTAGTTCTAAAGACAGTAGGCCCAATTAAAAATAAAGCTATTCTAATGCTAAAGGTTAAAATGCTAAATGCTAATGCTAAAGGTAAACATGGTAAATGCTAATTCTAAAGGTTAAAATGCTAAATGCTAATGCTAAAGGTAAACACGCTAAATGCTAATGCTAAAGGTTAAAATGCTAATGCTAAGGGTAAAATTTGGTCTTTTTAACTATGTTTCTGTTTTTTGTTTGTTTTTGTGATGTCACAGGTGTAAACCCTGGTGATGCATTTTTCCCCGTATTAAAATTTTGTAAAATACTCTCCCGAATAAAACTGTGGTATCGGCTGATACATCGATCCCCTGATACATCGGCCCACTGATACATCGATCCCCTGATACATCGGCCCACTGATACATCAGCCCACTGATACATTGGCCCACCGATACATCGGTCCCCTGATACATCGGTTCCCTGATACATCGGCCCACCGATACATCGGCCCACCGATACATCGGTCCACTGATACATCGGTCCCCTGATACATCGGTCCCCTGATACATCGGTTCCCTGATACATCGCTCAGGCTCCAGCAAAACCTTCGTTAAAATATCTATAGTGAATACAGTACAGTATATACATAATACGGAGCATTAAATATGCTAATATGATAAGAACTCATTTACATAATATTCCCAACACATTCCAAAGTTTAAACATCTGACATTTGACATGTTTATTATTTTTAATTAAACAGAGTTTAAATTATTACCAACATTCCTAAACAGAGTTCTGACTTTTCCTTATTAAACGTGTACAGTGAACTCATAACCAGACATAACAGACATACAGACAGGTGTACGTATGTGTGCGGTGCGGTGTGGTGCGGTGCGGTTATTGCTCAGTCCTGTGAACGTCCATGTTGGTTGTAGTTCTGCTTGAGGACACGAGTAACAGTGAGATCAATAACAACACAGAGACGACATTAACACCAGGACAACGTTAAACAGCACAGCCACTCAACACATCCAGGGACAGCAGGTTCACCTCTACCACGGCCAGAACAGCTCAGAGAGGGGGTCCGGACGAGCGCCCCACAGGCCCGGGGGGGCACGCCTTATTAAAGAGCCCATACCCTGCACTTCGCCTTCAGGAGCATGTCTGATTATCTAATCTAATCTGCACTTTAAATCAGTGTGGTTGTGATGTCATCTCTTTTACATGTATTTGTTTACACAGCAGTGAAGCCCCGCCCCCTCACATTAGGAATGGACTGCCTTGTGAAAGAGGCTCTATACAGGGTAGCCAATCAGAACAGAGCTAATTTGCATATCGTCACATAGCCACCGGAAACAGAGCGACCTGGTTTCTGTTTCTGGCAGTGGCTGTAAACCGGCCGCGTACAAACGTTAATCACTGAACACACACTTAACAAACAGGATGAAATCTGAGATATGGGCCCTTTAGTAAACGCTGGAGCGACTGGTCATCCTGCACAGGCTGGAGAACTCAGGTTAGCAAGGCGTTTCTAACCCCACACTCCGCACACAGAATTAGCCGCTATTACCACGAGACTGACCGACGGTGTGGACAACACTCCCAGAGACAGGAGGACCAAATTACAGAGCTTTAAAGGGTGGAGTAGCTACAGGAAGTAGTTTAAGTAGGTGAAGCTCCAGCGAGGCTAGTCCTTCATATCTCGGCTAACCGAGCGACAGGCTAACACCGAACAGTCCTTTAACTTACTCATTAATAAAGTAGGAACATGGTGCGGTAGACGTGTTATGTTAGGTAGACTATGTTGTGTATTAGGCTACAAATCCGTAAGCAACGTTTAGCAAACATGAACAGTCCACTAGAAACAGCTAGCTAGCATAGCATTATTAGCATCGTAGGATTAGGAAGTGGAGGATGGACTTGATTTAAGCTCTTGTTCCAGAAAGTTGGTCAAACAGTGACAATCAAACCTGGTTAACGCCTTTCCCCAAAATAACATTCAACAGTTTAAACCACCCCTAGCTACGGACGCTAACGCTAGCCACACGCTGGGCTAACTCTAAAAACTACATCGAAAGGGAGTGGATGCTCTGCACCTGAAACCTGTCAACATCAGCAGACGAGCTGTGAAGCTGGTGGTGCTGGAGGTCTTTGAGTGGTTAGCTGAGGAGCACAGTGCCTAGCCGCGGTAACTCATATCGTCACGGCTCAGCTGATGCTCATACGGCCATTAAGACAGAAGGAACACCGAGTGACAGATCTGTAATGCAAGTAGACTGAGTTATCTCACTGGGTAGTAATCTACAAGCAACATCCAACAAACATTACATAATTCACTACAGACAGCTAGTTAGCATATCGTCATTAGCATCGTCAGCTAACAGGAAACCTCAACGTTAGCCTGCCTACTTCACCTAGCAGGGCCCAAAGAGACAAGTGACCATGTTTTAATATTTAAGGTGTGTCCTCTTTAAAGCTGTCTGTGACCCCTGACGCTAGCGCTAGCCAGAAGTAGGCTAATTTCATAAAAACTGAATCTGCTTTCGACGCTGCAGGTGTTCGTGCGGTGCTTTAAGATTAGCATACAGCAATTAGCCGTCTGCAGCTCGCCTAATCGATCCAGTGAGGGGATCTAGATTAGCATGTTAAATACCTAGGACACAAAACAGCTGAAACAGTAATACGCTACAGCAGGTGTTGGAGTTCTATAACTGGTCAAAAGAGCATATCATGCTCTGTAAACAATAACAACAACAACAAACAACAACAACAGTAAGACAAACAAACAAACAAACACTGCTAATATTAGAAATACGTTTTAACATTCAGTACACTAGCGATTACGACAAACTGCGAAGCTGCCCTACGGTGTAGGCCACACTGTCACGTAGGCCCCATCCTACAGAGCTTTAAAGGGTGGAGTAGCTACAGGAAGTAGTTTAAGTATGTGAAGCTCCAGTGGGGCTAGTCCTTCATGTCTTGGCTAACCGAGCGACCGGCTAACCCCGAATGGTCCTGTTCCTTATTCAGCCATTAATAAAGTAGGAACATGGTGCGGTAGACGTGTTAGGTTAGGTAGGCTATGTTGTGTATTAGGCTACAAATCAGTAAGCAACGTTCAACAAACATGAACAGTCCACTAGAAACAGCTAGGTAGCATAGCATCATTAGCATTGTTAGCTTAGAAAGTGGGGGATGAACTCTACATGAGCTAGTCTGCCTCCAGAAAACATTTCAAAGAGAGACCCACGTCTTTAACGTGTCCTCAAAAACAAAACTGTCCTTCTTAGCCACTGATGCTAATGCTAGTCTCAAGGTAGCCCAACTTTTAAAACCATATACTATAAAGGAATGTACTTTCTCCACCTAAACAGCGGCAGTGCGGCGGACTTAGCGGTAGTGCTGCTGAACGTTTTCCTGACCCAGTGTGCTCAAAGGTGGTAGTATACAACACTGACCGGCGGACTAGCGGTGTTACATCATTGGTTATTAGCCTATAAGCAAAGTTACATTACAAAGACATTAGATACATCAAGAGATATGGCTAGCTAGCCTATCGTTGTTAGCATTGTCAAGGGGAACAAACTCAACACAAGCTGCCGCTGATGCTAATGCTCATGCTAGCTAAAAGCCAAGGTAGGCTAGCTTTAGAAGCTAGTATGCTAGTTTTAGCGTACAGGGTGTACAGCAGATGGTAGGGCACCGCTGCTGAGCTTTGAGTTTGCCTTGTTAGCCTAAACGTGTTTAATGATAAAACAGGCAGGGGGGCTGTTAGCGACCTTCGCTGGATCGTTCCGGTGGTCTTCTAAGATGGCTTTGTTCATCACAGGTGCACACGACAGAAAGACCATCACAACAGTGCCATGTGGGTTTTGTATCATCATTCACAGCTACACGACACAAGCGACGAGCGGGTATTCACAAGTGGACGTTTTGGAAAAGGTGGGGGTGGTGGTAAAAGTCTTGACTCAGCAGTTTTGCGCGAGTCACGTGACGGAGGGTGGGCCGTGCGGTTTGTTGAGCTGGTCTCATGGCTTTTGTTGGGAGATTAGCAGAGCACACAGTGGTGAGATAGGGCCGGTCTGCTGCGGCAGAGACGGCCTCAGCCACCAGACCCTGATAAACACCAGCGAGCCTGACTGTACACCCCCCCTCCCCAACCTCACCGGCCCTACCTGACCCAGACCTGTGGATGCTCAGATCTCGGAAAACCCCACCGGTATGCCTCAGCTCGTCAATCTAGCCCAAACGCTCTGAACCCCCTGGGACGCTCCTCCTCAGTTCACTCGCTCATCTCGTGTTGCTGTTCCTTTGTGGGGCACCTCCTCGGAAACTCCTCTTGGTCCCCTCCAATGAACCCTCACCCTGCGCCGAGGAGCATCATCTGCCAAAACGGTGAGTTCAGGCCTGCGTTTGTCACTGTGTGCTGTGCTCAGGCGCCTAGCTTAGCCGTCCCGCTAGCTCCCATGTGGAGCCCACAGCCTGTGAATGTGATGGTGTTGGTTCACACAAAGCCACGATGGGGAACGGGGTTAACTCATGGAGCTACGGTGAAAGACAGGAGGGTGAACAGTGCTCGCGGTTCGGGAGAATCAATCCAGAAGGAGCCCATCTCGCTCTCTCCCTCTCTCCCTCCCTCCCTCTCTCTCACTCCCTCTGTCTCATGTATTCTCTATGTCTCTCTCCCAGCGTCGGGTAACACTGCAGGTCAGGGAAGGGTTGCTTCACCTCTCGCAGTAGTGCAGGGTGAAGCTGCCCGAACTTTTCTGCTCTCCAATGCTCCACTGCTCCAGGTCCAGCTTGTCGTCCAAGTCGTCGTCCTCCTCCTCTTCCTCCTCCTCTTCCTCGTAGTGGCTGGGCTCCTCGATGGAGCTCTCCATGCGGTAGCAGTAGGGTTGCCCCTCCGTGTACTCGTAGATGGTGGGCAGGCTGCTCTTTAGGCTGCACCGCCGCCTCAGGGCCACCAGGAGGGGCTGTGGGGAAATACCATAAATATTTTACTGGGTATTAACACAATATGATTGACAGCCCTTGATGTTATGTGTGCGGTTGAACCATACCTGGCAGTAGAAGTACTCTGTGTACGAGTCAATTTACTATATAACATTCTAATACATAGTACATGTCATTTAATATATATAATATCGCCCCCTACGCTTCCTGTAGTGTATTACAGTCTGTCAGGATGAGCGTGTGGGTCGTATCGCCCCCTACACTTCCTGTAGTGTATTACAGTGTGTCAGAATGAGCGTGTGTCATATCGCCCCCTACGCTTCCTGTAGTGTATTACAGTCTGTCAGAATGAGCGTGTGGGTCGTATTGCCCCCTACGCTTCCTGTAGTGTATTACAGTCTGTCAGAATGAGTGTGTGGGTAATTGTGAATGTGGTTGAGGAATTAAATAAAGCCCCACTTGCCTTCCTAACACTGAGGTGTTTGAGTGCGTGCGGTCATGTGCGTAGTCTTACCTGAGGCATGGTGAAGATGTCCACGTTGTTACCCAGATCAATCCAGGCCAGGCAGGAGAAGCTCTTCGGGTTCTTCAGAGCTTCAGTCAGGTCCTTCATGATGGCGATGGTCAGGCGGTTTCCGTTGAGAGCCAGTGTGGTCAGTTTCGGTAAGGCACTCAGGAGCGGCAGCAGCAGCCGCAGCCCTTCGTCCCGGAGCTCGGTGAAACTCAGGTCCACCGAGATCACAGCGCCACCGCTGGTCTGGAGGTAATAGGCCACATGTCGTATGTCGCGTGCCGACAGCGGGATGCCGGAGAGGTCCACAGAGTCGCTGCAGAGCTTCTTCTGAAGCGTGGTTTTCAGACTGAAAGGTGAAAGAGAGATGATTAGTATTGTCCTGTCTGAGAGACGCTCACCAGTTGCATCATGTGAGTCTCAGTTGAGTCCTGAATCTCTGGTAGTGGGTTCCTGAGTCTTTCCTGAAGTACCTGTTGGCTTCTACATAGAATAGAACTTTTTAATGATGATGGATAAATGAAAATTACCCAGAGTGACCTGGTACGAAGTCTGGCTGCACTGCCTGGCGTTAAACGAAAGGAAAGGGAGGTACGAGGTTTTGTTTCAACAAGTACATGGAATTAGCGATTAGGACAAACTGCCCTACGGTGTGGACAACTCGGTTATATAGGTACCACCCTACAGCGCTTAGCGGGTGCAGTGGCTACAGGAGGTAGGCTAGTTTATAGCCATGGTAAGTGAGGCTCTAGTAGAATTAGCCGTTCATATCTCGGCTAACCGAGCGTCATGCTAATACCGAACAGTCCTGGTATTTATTCAGTTACCAATAAAGAAGGAACCATGGTGTGGTAGACGCGTTACGTTAGGTAGACCATGCTGTGTAGTTGGCTACGAATCTATAAACAACATTCAAACAGTTCACTAGCTAGTTCACAGCTAGCTAGCTAGCACAGCGGTATTAGCATCGCTGGCTTAGAAAGTGGGGGGCGAACTCTACATCAGCTCGTCTGCTTCCGGAAATGACCCACATGCTGTTCTACAAAATAACTTCTTTAGCCACTGATGATAATGTTAGCCTCAAGCTAGGCCAACCTCAAACCATATACTATCAAATGAATGTATTTTCTCCACCCGCCGTTTCTGTCGCTGAACCTTCAGCCCTGATGTGATGTGGTACAGGGCAGTAGTGTATACTGGCAGACTTGACTGGGTTGTTTCATTGGTTGTTCATCTATAAGCAAATAATTAGCCCGATATAGCTAGCTAGCATATTAGCATTACCAGGGGCATAAACTCAACACCAGCTGCCCTGATGGTACTGTCCTACCCTGACTGAGAGACCACCAGTGGCTTCATGTGAGTCCCAGGTGAGTCCTGAGTCTCTGGGAGTGGGTTCCTGAGTCTTTACCTGGACCAATAGAACTGCCTCGGGGCGAAGTCTGGTTCCACTGACTTACATTTGAAGGGCAGTGTAAGGACGTCGCTCATTTAAGCACCGCCCCCAGTGCTCTCCTCCCGAATGACTGGATGTCAGCATGCAACAGACTAAAGTGTGACAGACCTACAAGTCACTGACCCATGAGTCGCTGACCTGCGAGTCACTGACCTGCGTTTAGCCTCTTCTGTTACTCCGGGCCAGAACCTGGGTCAGGACATTCCTGAATTTCTTCCGCATCTTCGTTGTTTGCATTGTAGTCCACTGTAGGTGGTTCTCCTGTGGTCAGAACCTTTTGGAACCATTACTAAGAGTTTGTGGTACTGTGCAGAAGTCAGTCCACGCTGAATGTATTTATGAGCTCCAGATTGTTCCTGAGGTTCTGGTGTCGGACCGGGTGATGTTAAACTTGAAGGTTTTAGGAGGACGTGCTGACCTTTCACAGGTCCGCTCTGAGCAGGTGTTAGCGGCGTGTTAGCAGTGATTGCTAACACAGAGGAGGGCTATTTCTGGCTCTATAGAGATGTCTCTCTGTGGGCAGGGAATGGGGTGCTATTGTCACTTTCGCTGTGTGTTTTTCCAATTTAGGGGATGGTGATGGGGGAAGGTGATGGGGAGGTGATGGGGAAGGTGATGGGGAGGTGATGGGGAAGGTGATGGGGGAGGTGGGGGTGGGGTCTATAGCCAGAGCAGTAGATCCACCAAAACATCCTGCACAGTCCAACCAATTACCTCCCAAAACTACTCCCACAAACATCATCACCGCCTAGCACAAAGGAGAGAGGGAGCCATGAAAGAGGGACGGGAGAAATGACCACCTGTAACAGGTCCTCGGTTATGTCCTCAAGGTCATGATTACCAGAGACGTGCAGCCTGACCTCCTGGTTCCGTGTTTTTCCATTGGAGTTACTGAAGAGCAGTGACTAAGAATAACATCCGTACACATCCTCCTACAGCGGGTTCTCCGAGTGCGCTACAACGGAGTAGCTACAGGAAGGCTTGATCACACACCCATCATCGGACAAACAGCTGCACCCAGAAAGAGTCACCCCACAGGAGTGGAACCTGGTGTGTAGGTCTGACATCATGAGACATGCTAATGATTCCAGTTTCACGCTCGAGGACGTCCCCCATCTCTGTCCCTGACTGACCCAACACCACCATTACAGACCTCCAGCGAGCAGTGGTGTCCTCCATGAGTCCTCCTGCAGCACCATCAGCAGACGGCTGCACCACGCAGGACTACATGCACACAGACCGTTACCACGACTGTCCTTAACACCACGTCACCGTCACCAAAGACTGCAGTGGTGTCGTACCAGACTGTCATGGAGTGACTCAGAATGGCAGCGAGTCATCTTCAGTGACGAGTCCCGCTTTAGTCTTGGTGGAGACGCCCAACGCATCCGTGTGTGGAGGCACCGTGGTCAGCACCGAGATGAACAATCTGTAGTCACACGTCCAGAAGACCTGGTGTCCCTCCACCTCCACCCCTACCGCACCATCTGCAGGACCTGTGTGAGGATGTTCAAGCTGCATGGGATGGATTATCACCGGACACCATTAGGAACCTCTACAGCTCCATACCGAGACGTCTGGCGTGTTGGGTTAGCGAACACGGCAGACCTTCAGTGCTCCTCTCCAGGTCTTAGTCATGCTGCTGTCCGCCTAACAACTCCGAATCCGGCCTGCTAGACGGTGCCTGTGTGGCTGTGACTGATTTCATGTCTAAGAACCGCCCACTGCCAGATCACATGGTTCTTAAAGCAGTCTTATAAATGAAGACATGGCGGTGGATATTACATCATGGGTGTAGAGAGGACCAGTGTGTTCTAAAGGGGCACTGGTAACTAAACGGGTAGAGTGATTCACCTCTACACGCCACTCTGTAAACTCCATCCCTGTACGGTCATCTGTACCAGGGTAACCCCGGCAGCACGGGTGGCACCAGAGCAGCTTCTATAAACAAACCCAGCTAGGCCTTGACCTTTACATTTCCACTTACGGCTGAGGCTCTTACCCAGAGCGACTCACATGGTTAATCATATTACAGGTGGGCCAGTGTGGCGTTAGGAGTCTTACCCAAGGACTCTTATAGGTGTAGCACAGCGTAGTCACCCAGACCGGGATTCAGACCACTGTCCTACCTAGATGTAGTGAGCCCGTTCCTAACGGCACTGGCATGAGCACTGGCACGTTGATGGTGGAAATGAGCTATATGGAACGCTGGTAATAATTCCATTACCCCACCCCCCCTCGGAAAACTAATCCCGCCCCCATAGGGCTAAAGGAAACGGTCTATGAGACAAAACACCATCATGGTCTGGAGTTAAGATGCTGTTGGGTGGAGCGCCCACATCTGTATGCCAGATCTGCCCCTGAATCAGGAGGGCACACAAGCTGGGTGTTTGGCTGTTTATGATTTCAGCACTGCACCTGTTTAAGGTGGAGCAGAACCGAGAGGCTGACTCCAGCTCGGTACGGGGCCGTGCTCCGTCTGCCCTGCGGTGGCGGTCCTGGCGAGCACCGCTCTGATGTAGATCTGCTGTGTCACCCAGCACTCGGTTTGTCTTGCAGCTGAAATTGTTCATTCCAGTAGCGTGGCTTTCATCCAAACGCCGTCCCCGCCCCCACCCCCGCACCCCCTCGCTCCCCCGGAGCCTGCCTGCTTTATTACGACATGAGTTCCATTATCAGGATCAATTTCTCCGTCTCTCTGTCTCACGCCGACCCACTCGGTATCCCAGGATACAGGACGGGTTCTAAACTGCTGGGCTGCGCTGTCTGCAGCGGGCCGCTCTCGTGGTGACATCATTCAGGAGCTGACAGTAACTCAACACCGCTGCCGCCGGCTCCACAGAATCCGTCGCTAATTGCTCTCTGGTACAACCGTGTTCCTTCCTAACCGTGGAACTGTCTGAAACCCGACGCCGCGGTGTCCTGAAACGAACCCAGGCAGCCTTGGTACAGGCATGGTGCAGTGTGGGGGGAGTTTCAGGCCCCCTGAGAACTTTACATGGGAAAAACCGTAGGCCCCTCCCCTCATTTCCAACCACACGCACTGTGTTCACGTGTTCCATTACTCTCAGATTACTGAACACACACTTATCTAGAACCCTGCGTCCCCCACCACAGATAGCCCTGCACGACCAAAATAACCCTTCCATTCAGGCTTTGTAGAACCTTGGTGCTATCCAGGGAACCAGACTGGGTTTTATTAGAACCAAGGAACATCAAAGCCTACGCCATCAATCTCAACAGCGGTAGTAGGCAGTAGTTCCAAGATGGCGGAGTGTGTAGGCGACCTGCGAGCGTTTGGGCTGGTATTCCAGATGTGTGTTTACTTCCAGAAAGCTGCATGGACCAACTACTTGAGATTAGAAGACGTAGAAGAGGTTCTCCAGCAGAACCACTGGGTGGCGCCATTGTTGCCTACTCTGTCCTGACCAACTGACACGCCCACAGATATCGTTGTGGTTTGTGCTGAGGAACCTACCATTCTTTGGTTCCAGCTCGGAACATACTTTGCGAGTTCTAGACCTGTTTATTTTTTTAGGACATGTGTAGAGTGGTTCGAAACTGGGTGCACGAACTGGAACGGAACCCGCTCCACGTTGGTGGTAAAGGCCCAAGACTGTCACTCCACACCTGCTCTTGGTTTCTGAACTTTGGGTTGTAACCTGGCCGTACATAACCTGTCAGCTGTTCCATTCGCATACTGTCCGGTACAGTCTTTATGGTCTTGTGGGTTTAGGTTCTGCATATCTACTGTCTGGTGAGCTTGCTGGGTGTTCTGCGCTGTTCTGTAGTCCTGTACATTGTGCTCCTGCTGGTGTGTAGCACCATGAGACCTAGAGAACATCATCTCATTCCCAGGTTATACCGAGGAATGATGGTAAACACACTTGGCTTGACTCACAGCGGTCCGTGGCTGAGGGCAGAGTGAAGCCACACGAACGTTACTGGTGGAAATGGGTGATGACCGGAGGATGTTGCTCAGAGCAGGTGGTGGATTTAAGGTGGAGGAAGCCAGGAGGAGCTGTGTAGACCTCTACTCCCGCTGTATATACTGGGTTCATCTAGAGATCAAATTATGAACCCTAGTGTCCACATCCGGTTTACTCCACCAACAGCAAATGTTGGGAAAAGTGAACTCCTGATGGAGTGTGATGGAATACCTTCGGTATAAACTCCACCAGCATCTTAACACCTGCATCAGCCACTCTCCTGTGGAGCGAAGGCTGTCCTCTATGGGTGAGGTAACTTTCCCCAAACAGCGCTCGCACTTCCCTGGCATGCTGACTTCACGATGATGATATAGACCAGAAGGTCTCTCGTGGACACTCTGGATGTGGATTCCAGTCCTCGCTGCGCGGTGTCCCCGCAGCGGTAGCAGGTGTCACAGCTCCTTTGTCGACAGGGCCCAAATTCAATTTCTCTTCCAAATATAACTCCCGCTGCGTCGTCCCAGGCCTGGGTTATATACAGTCTGATTCCGACCCGCAGCCCAGCGCCGCAGCTGCGTCTCCGAGCGCCGTGACATTTCTGTCATCTCCCCGTTTAAATCGGGGAGGGCATGACGGGGGGACAGCTTTGAAGACGCTTTAGCACCAGAGCAGATCACAAAGTCATCAACTCCGCGAGATGCTTCCTGTACCGCCAAATACCGTCACTGTGACCTTCATCAGAACCATCCAGTCTATACCGTCTCCTGAGGACTCACCTACCCACTCACAGTCAGAGCTGGACTGGACAAGTCTCAGCAGCTCAGTATATACCACAGTACCTACCTTTAGAGCTTAGAGTTATACACTCCACCTAATGAGAAACTGTAGAACAGACTCAGTCTATACCACAGTACCTACATTTAGAGCTTAGAGTTATACACTCCACCTAATGAGAAACTGTAGAACAGACTCAGTCTATAACCACAGTACCTACATTTAGAGCTTAGAGTTATACACTCCACCTAATGAGAAACTGTAGAACAGACTCAGTCTATACCACAGTACCTACATTTAGAGCTTAGAGTTATACACTCCACCTAATGAGACACTGTAGAACAGACTCAGTCTATACCACAGTACCTACATTTAGAGCTTAGAGTTATACACTCCACCTAATGAGGAACTGTAGAACAGACTCAGTCTATACCACAGTACCTACATTTAGAGCTTAGAGTTATACACACCACCTAATGAGAAACTGTAGAACAGACTCAGTCTATACCACAGTACCTACATTTAGAGCTTAGAGTTATACACTCCACCTAATGAGGAACTGTAGAACAGACTCAGTCTATACCACAGTACCTACATTTAGAGCTTAGAGTTATACACTCCACCTAATGAGAAACTGTAGAACAGACTCAGTCTATACCACAGTACCTACATTTAGAGCGAGTAAGTTTAGGATTTCACCTGAAGTTGTTTTAGGATATGATTCCTAAATTAGGATCCTGAGTTCTTTGAAGCTGAGGAGGTAACCAGTTTGGTTATTTGTCTGTTTGTTGTTTGTGATCAGGTGTCATGATGAATTACAGTCACTCTCTGCTCGTCTCATGTCTCCTGGCAACCAGTGACTACGTGTGTCATCCATTTTCTTCTTGTCAGCTTCTTTACAATCACGGAGGGACGAGGGCTCTTCTAGAAACACAGTACGGCACTCTCCACCGCCAGAACTGAGGCACACTGTCGCTCCATTAAGGAGCCAAAACAAAACAGGAGTGAGGAACCCAACACCGGTACAGGCTCACGTTAAAGGCAAGACCTGTCCCGATCTGTCAGAACGTCAGTGTGGGTCATATCGCCCCCTACAGTTCCTGTAGTGTATTACAGTCTGTCAGAATGAGTGTGTGGGTCGTATCGCCCCCTACAGTTCCTGTAGTGTATTACAGTCTGTCAGAATGAGCGTGTGGGTCGTATCGCCCCCTACACTTCCTGTAGTGTATTACAGTCTGTCAGAATGAGCGTGCGGGTCGTATCGCCCCCTACACTTCCTGTAGTGTATTACAGTCTGTCAGAATGAGCGTGTGGGTCGTATCGCCCCCTACAGTTCCTGTAGTGTATTACAGTCTGTCAGAATGAGCGTGTGGGTTGTATCGCCCCCTACAGTTCCCGTAGTGTATTACAGTCTGTCAGAATGGCGGTGTGGGTCGTATCGCCCCCTACAGTTCCTGTAGCGTATTACAGTCTGTCAGAATGAGCGTGTGGGTTATATTGCCCCCTACACTTCCCGTAGTGTATTACAGTCTGTCAGAATGAGCGTCTGGGTCGTATCGCCCCCTACACTTCCTGTAGTGTATTACAGTCTGTCAGAATGAGCGTGTGGGTCGTATCGCCCCCTACGCTTCCCGTAGTGTATTACGGTCTGTCAGAATGAGCGTGTGGGTTGTATCGCCCCCTACGCTTCCTGTAGTGTATTACAGTCTGTCAGAATGAGCGTGTGGGTCGTATCGCCCCCTACACTTCCCGTAGTGTATTACAGTCTGTCAGAATGAGCGTGTGGGTTGTATCGCCCCCTACGCTTCCTGTAGTGTATTACAGTCTGTCAGAATGAGCGTGTGGGTCGTATCGCCCCCTACACTTCCCGTAGTGTAGTACAGTCTGTCAGAATGAGCGTGTGGGTTGTATCGCCCCCTACGCTTCCTGTAGTGTATTACAGTCTGAGCTGTGATGAGCTGCTCCAGATGAAGGTAGAGTTATTGCTGTCGGTCTGTAGGACGTGTTCTGCAGTGGTTCCTGCAGTGTTTGGTATGTGTGCGGGTGCTGCAGACAGCGCGGTGGGGGGCGGGTTATGCTCTCGGCGGGTGGTCTGTTATTAATAAGAGATGCAGGCCGGCGTTTCCGTGGCAGCTCTGGGTGCAGTCTGTCTCCTGGCGTCCCCTGTGGAGAGGCTGCTCCGCCTTCACACCGTTTTGTTTCTGCAAACTCATAAAAGATGTAGAACCCCTCCATTATTCACCCCGTCCTCCGGGACGCACTCAGTCTGCCCCTGCACATCCCTGGGTCTCTCTACCGCTCCTCCTCTCGCTCCTTCTCCTCCTCTCTTTTACTGTCTCCCGTCCACCTTTCACTCTTTTACTGTCTCCCCTCCACCTTTCACTATTTTACTGTTTCTCCTCCTCCTCTCTCTTATTTACTGTCTCTCCTCCTCTCTCTCTCTTTTACTGTCTCTTCTTCTCCTCCTCTCTTTTACTGTCCCTTCTCCTCCTCCTCTCTCTCTCTTTTACCATCTCTCCTGTTTGAGTATCCAGGCCGGAGCTGGGAGCGGTGCCCTCGGGTTTCCCTCTCGTGCAGACAGCAGAGTAATCGCCGTCTTTAGACCAGGAACTCAGCGGCGCTCTCGGGAGAGCCGAGCCGAGCACAGTGGAGATAACCACCCTCGGTGGACCAGCTGATTCCTGCCATGGTCCTACTGTAATACACTGCCTGGCAAAAGTTTGGAGACACTTTCCCTCTGTACAGTGTCCCTGTCCGGCTCGAGTACGGCCTCGGGGGAGACAGCACTGTTCTGAACCGCCTCCGCAGGTTCACAGGTACGGGTTATTCCCCTCCATGCGGTCATGTGTAGGAGGAATCGGTTGTGTATGGACATGTGTGAGGTTTCGTTTTAAAACATTCCAACATGAACTAAAATGGATGTTAAGTAGTAATAGGCGTGACGGTGTGTTAAAGACGTCCATGTATCAGAGATATCTACTGAGGTTAGCATGCTAACCAGCTAGCCCCAGCCCAGGATAGCACTCGGAAGTCTTGGTGATGCTCTTCCAACCCGTGTCGGCATTTCTAGCCATGTGATATGATCAACATCGTAAGTTGCTCTGGGAAAGACTGCTTAGGAAAAGACTCCTCTGGGAAAGACTCTTAGCACCACCTTGTAATATGATCAACATTGTAAGTCGCTCTGGAAAAGACTCCTTAGGAAAAGACTCCTCTGGGAAAGACTCCTAGCACCACCTTGTAATAGGATCAACATTGTAAGTCGCTCTGGAAAAGACTCCTTAGGAAAAGACTCCTCTGGGAAAGACTCCTAGCACCACCTTGTAATAGGATCAACACCATAAGTTGCTCTGGGAAAGACTCCTTGGGAAAAGACTCCTCTGGAAAAGACTCTTAGCACCACCTTGTAATATGATCAACATCATAAGTTGCTCTGGATAAGAGCCTCAGCTAAACTCCGTAAACATAAACATTACTGAAGGAGTGAAAACAGAACCCGTTACATGGTTAGTACGTTGTTGTGGTTCTAGAACAAATCTTGGTACCCTCTGAAGGGCTGAGTGTGTTAATTCATATATATAATTCATATACAGGGTTATTTAAGGTCAGTGTCTGGGATGGTAATCAGCGTCGGCCCTGCTGTTCGGACAGAGGAACCTGCTGAAGACGGCGAGAGACATTTTCTCTGATCTCATTGCCGTGGGAACGGTTGCTAACACACATGCTCACAAGAGACCTGTTTGGAAGCCTGACACTCAAACATACATTTGCATGCAAGTGCGTGTGTGGTCCTGTATTCAGCCCTTTGTGGGGACCACACACTCATCATAACAGAAGAAGCACCAAGTGACTCAACAAGCGAGGACATTCAGCAGGTCCTGGCCGGAAAGCAGAAGACGCTAATGCAGTGTGCGGTGTGTGTCCTGCAGAAGCCAATCAGCAGTGCATTTCAGAGGGTCTGAAGGACTGAGCACAGACACGGCGCTGGTTCTGGAGGGTCTGTGCCTCTGCTGTCTGATCAGTCCTGCTGACACCATCGCCCGACTGAGCCCCTCAGTGTAGGGGGCTGTAAAGAGGCTGCTTTATAAAAACACTCTGAGAAAAGGAGCAACACGTACGCTGACAGTCTGAGGATCGTCTGACGCCTCCTTTCTCCAGTAGCCTGGTTCACCTCGCCCTTCACCTGCTGCACCAGCTTAAACTCCAAAACAACAAACATGCGGCACAGAAACCGTACATAAGATTTAATTATGGTACGGTTCGGCTGGTACCGATACGGTTGATGGTTCCTGATATGGTCCGCAGTGGGTTTTGATACAGTTTGGCTGTTCTCCGTACGGTTCATGGTTCCTGATATGGTCCGCAGTGGGTTTTGGTATGGTTTGGCTGTTCCTTGTATGGTTCATGGTTCCTGATATGGTCCGCAGTGGGTTTTGGTATGGTTTGGCTGTTCCTTGTATGGTTCATGGTTCCTGATATGGTCCACAGTGGGTTTTGGTACAGTTCGGCTGTTCTCCGTACGGTTGATGGTTCCCGATATGGTCCGCAGTGGGTTTTGATATGGTTTGGCTGTACCTTGTATGGTTCATGGTTCCTGATACGGTCTGCAGTGGGTTTTGGTACGGTTTGGCTGTACTCGGTACGGTTGATGGTTCCCGATATGGTCCGCAGTGGGTTTTGATATGGTTTGGCTGTTCCTTGTATGGTTCATGGTTCCTGATACGGTCTGCAGTGGGTTTTGGTACGGTTTGGCTGTTCTCGGTACGGTTGATGGTTCCTGATATGGTCCGCAGTGGGTTGTGGTATGGTTTGGCTGTTCCCTATACGGTTGATGGTTCCCGATATGGTCCACAGTGGGTTTTGGTACAGCTTGGCTGGTGTCGGTACGGTTGATGGTTCCTGATATGGTCCACAGTGGGTTTTGGTACAGTTCGGCTGTTCTCCGTACGGTTGATGGTTCCCGATATGGTCCGCAGTGGGTTTTGATATGGTTTGGCTGTACTCGGTACGGTTGATGGTTCCCGATATGGTCCGCAGTGGGTTTTGATATGGTTTGGCTGTACCTTGTATGGTTCATGGTTCCTGATACGGTCTGCAGTGGGTTTTGGTACGGTTTGGCTGTACTCGGTACGGTTGATGGTTCCCGATATGGTCCGCAGTGGGTTTTGATATGGTTTGGCTGTTCCTCGTATGGTTCATGGTTCCTGATACGGTCTGCAGTGGGTTTTGGTATGGTTTGGCTGTTCTCGGTACGGTTGATGGTTCCTGATATGGTCCGCAGTGGGTTGTGGTATGGTTTGGCTGTTCCCTATACGGTTGATGGTTCCCGATATGGTCCACAGTGGGTTTTGGTACAGCTTGGCTGGTGTCGGTACGGTTGATGGTTCCTGATATGGTCCACAGTTGGTTTTGGTATTGTTTGGCTCTTCTCGGTATGGCTGATGGTTCCTGTACGGGTGGGTGTGAATTTACTCAGGCACAGACGACCATCGCTACACCAGAGAGCCCAGTGACCGGTTCGGTGAGTCACCAGCAAAGGTCTGCAGAAACTCAGATGGTAATAACAGGCAGCTAATTACTGTTTCTGGGATTTTGGTAAAGTTACGGACTATGGATCCGCAACTAACCGCTGAGCAGAACCAGAATGAAGGAGCCAGAGAACCCAGCGTCACACGCCCCCCCCCCCTTCAAACTGTGAGTCAGACTCCTTTCTGAAACGTCCAGGCAGAAGAAATCGCTCATCCGGGAAGAGGGAATGAGAGCTCCGGCAGATAAACGGGAGAGGGAGGAGATAGTGGCGAGCAGGGAGATAGCGGAGATTGGTGTGGAGGCGTTGGCATGGCGAAGGCTGTTTTCCACCTGAGTGGATGCTTTCACACCTATGATGAGAGCTGGCCTCAAACTCTCACCTTCCTGCAGGAGCAGCTGCTGATCCACCTGCACCTCAGACCACACGTGTACCCTCACGGAGACGGCTACGTCCGCCGGTGACACTGGATTCCCGATTTGTAAAGAGTTCGTCTGCAGGATACAATTAGGGCATCGGAATTCAAAGTGTCCGAGTGAGTTCGTGTTGAAGACCTTTAAAATTCTGCCCCCAAACACAGACCCAAAACATCCCGAGTTATTTCCGTTATTGTGACTCGGAGAGGAGCGGTGGGTCGAACGTGCTGCAGCTAGTGCTCCTCCGTCGTCCGTAAGGATACTCCTCCAGGCAGTCTGGAATACTTCACATTCGCTCAGGCGCCATTTACGCTGTAGTGCTCCAACAGTCTAGAGTCGAGCTGGAGTATGATCACCGTACGCTCCTACGGTTTACTGGAGCTCCTTATTTAGAGTGGAGCAGGAAGTGTCCTCCACCCTTCGGGCAGGATTCCCAGATCAGCAGGTTCAGATGGAGACCCAATCTGGGAAGAGTTCCTTTACCGGACAGAACTCTCATTTTACAACCCTGAGGCATTTCCCACGGGATCTGGGAATCCTGGGAAAGAGTTATCAGCAGTGGTATATCTGGGGGCCGGACATTCTGGACAGCATGCTGGAACCAGAGCTCCACCCCTACTGCACCATCTGCAGGAACTGTGTGAGGATGTTCAAGCTGCATGGGATGGATTATCACAGGACTCCATCAGGAACCTCTACAGCTCCATACCGAGACGTCTGGCGTGTTGGGTTAGCGAACACGGCGGCCCGACGCCATACTGAGAGACAGACTTCTGTATGTGTAGCTCAATAAATATTGATCATATCAGTCTAAATTTATCACCAGTTATTGATCCTGGTCACCTTTATCTCCCTTCCCAACAGCGTTCCCAACCCCACACCTCCTCCTGGGTGCAGCGGTTCTGTAGAGGATGACTGTATGTGTGGAAATCTTCTCTTCCCCATAGCGTTGTGTCAGAGCGCGCCCTGCCCTCTCGCCGTGGAACACACTGCCGGAGCATTAATCATATTGAGCTCCGGTGATGTTGTGTTCACTCCAGGCTACAGCCACACATCCCGAATCCCAGAAGGAGCTTGGCATGCAGTGGTGGCCATTTTATCAGAAACACCTACCTTACAGGTGCATTATACTGTTGTAGGGTTACAGGCTGCAGCAGTGTATCAGCCCCATCTACCCCGTCCACCCCGTCCACCCCGAATCCATTAACGTTTCAAACGGGTCTGGTGTGAGGTGGTTCAGGTGTTCTGTACAGTGGTGGTGGTGATGGGAACCAGGGTTCTCCATGTAACACCAACTTTATTTGGGTCGGAACATCTGAACCATCTCACACCAAACATGCGCTAGGCCACCATGTCTAGAACACACATAGACACTATCTAACCCACCAGTGAACCTACACGTGTCTTCTGAGTGTGTATGGAATGTTGATGATGAAAATCTGGAAAACCTGGAAATACTAAGTTCCTTTGGGGGACTATTTGACCTCACAGCGCCCTGCAGCATGTATCCCTCCACCATGAATGGAGTTTAAGCCTGAGATCTTCCCAAACGTCTCAGACAGACTATGGTTAGCTAGAACGCCTTATTGCATGCACACCTGCCTCAATCCGATCTGAGAAATCGGGAGTACGCTGTTTACATAACCACCGGAGGAAACGGATAACTGCAGAAATCCGACTGCATGTACTGGCACTCACTGTTGACCAGCAAGTCTTTGATCTCTGCCTCGGATCAGTTTGGATGTTCTGCTCTTCGCTGGTTTGTACCTTAATAAATCTAGAACCCTAACAACATTCAACCCAAATCCCTCACAGTGTGCTACCTAGCCACCAGTCTGAATGATGTGCTCCGCTGATTACTGTTCCATCCAGCACAGTACAGGAACCGAGGAGCTCAGTTCAGCTTCCAGTAGAACAGTCAGACTCCGTTTATCTGAAGTCTGGAAACGTCTAGAACTCTCCCCCCACCACCACCACCACCTCTCTCTCTCTCTCTCTCTCTCTCTCTCTCTCTCTCTCATCATCACTTCTAATTCTGGGTTGTGGAACAGGCTCCAGCCTGCACTGTCTCAGAGTCACTCTCGGAGCCCTGGCGAGAACCCAACACAGAACACAGAACACCAAAGCTTCTGATCCAACTGTCGTCTCCTACACAACGCGCACATACACGGCCATCTGATGTGTGGTCCTCACGCAGTACACACACACACATACACACTTCCACACACACACACACACATATACACATACACACTTCCACACACACACACACACACACACACACACACACACACATACACACTTCCACACACACACACACACACACTCTCACACACTCTCACTAATGGTGTGATATCGATCAGGGCTGTCTGGTTAACAGCTCTCCGGTGCCGGGTCTGTGGTTTCGTCTGGACGAATGCACTCAGCAGGTCCTGCTCCAAAAGCCCCGGAGCACCTACTGCACTGTATCAGAAACCGCAGACCCGGGAACACAGGCTCGGGTTCCGTCCTCAGATCTTACATCCGTACTCAGAGTTATCAAATAAACCGGCTGAACACGAGCAGGCATCAACCAATAACATCGCATGACTGACAGTGTTTACATCTTCGTTTCCCTGGAAACAAAATATAAAAGGAGGCAGGAGGTGCATGTAGATCTCTTTAGAGTGATGATGGTGATCGGAACCAGGGTTCTAAATGTCTAGAACACACATATAGACACTGTATTGACTATCTAAACCTCCAGTGAACCTACACGTGTCTCTGAGTGTGTATGGAATGTTGGTGATGAAAATCTGGAAAACCTGGAAATACTAAGTTTCTTTGGGGGACTATTTGACCTCACAGCGCCCTGCAGCATGTATCCCTCCACCATGAATGGAGTTTAAGGCTGAGATCTTCTCCACACTATCATAAACAGCGTCTCAGACATCAGGCAGCGTATTCAGAACCACCTCCTGTAGGAACTTCCTGTGAGGGAGCTTTTAGAGGGGATGCCTGGTTACCTTCACCACCACTGGGAATGACTCACTGTACGTTTCCTCCGTTCATGCGGAGAGAAATCCATGAAATTCCTCTTTAAATATTCAGATGTAGATTTCCGTGTATGTGTCGGGGCTGTGTGATTAACGGCGTGGCTGAATCGCACTAACGAGCTCTGATTCCTTACATTCATCCACGACCACGCTGGCAGCACTCACAGCTCCGTCGCTCCAGCGTGACTAATGGAATCACTCTAACACAGTGAATGAAATTATGGTGTTGGGTAATACCCAGGATGTGTGGTGTTGGGCAATAAACAGAGTATTTGGTGTTGGGTAATAATAAGGAGGTGTGGTGTTTGGTAAAAATAAGGTGTGTCGTGTTGAATAATAAACAGTGTTGGGTATTAAACTGGCTGTACAGTATTAGGTAATAAAATAGGCTATATGGTGTTGGGTAATAAACAGCATGTGTTATTTTAGGTAATAAACAGTGTGAAGTATTAAACAGGTTATACTGTGTTGGGTAATAAGTAGCCGGCATGGTACTGGGTAATATACAGGGCTATATGGTGTTGGGTAACAATGTTTGGTAAGCAGGTTGCACAATATTGGGTAATAAAATGCTACATGGTGTTGAGTAATGAATAATGCTGGGTAATAAACAGCCTTTGTTGTGTAGTAGTGTTGGGTAGTAGGGCGTGTGGTGTTGGGTAATAAGCAGACTTACCAGGCCTGAGCTTTCCTCCGGCTCATGCTCTGTCTCAGCCATTTAGAGTGCGGAGTGAGGTGATAGATCAGCTGCCTGCAGATCTTATCCGTCGACTTCAGCATGTCAGAGTCCTAACCAACCAACCAACCAACCAACCAACCAACCAACCAACCAACCAACCAACAAACAAACAAACAAACAAATATAAAAAAACAAACGAAAACACAACAAACCAACACACATACAAACAAACAAACACACAAAGATAAACAAACCAAACAAAGTTATTTACTTTCAGCTGGTCTTACAATATAAACTTAATACAGCTGGAACAGGAAGGATCTGTCCTGGATTACACACTAACACACCTTAACACTAACACACACACACACACACACACACACACACACACACTAACACACCTTAACACTAACACACACACACACACATACACACTAACACACATTAACACACCTTAACACTAACACACACACACACACACACACTAACAGACCTTAACACTAACACACACATACACACTAACACACACTAACACACACATACACACTAACACACACACACACACACACACACACACACACACACACACACACACACACACACACACACACCTTAACACTAACACACACACACTAACACACACTAACACACCTTAACACTAACACACACACTAACACACCTTAACACTAACACACACACACACACACACACACTAACACACCTTAACACTAAAACACACACACACACACACACACACACACACACACACACACACACACACACACACACACTAACACACCTTAACACTAACACACACACACACACACACACACACACTAACACACATTAACACTAAAACACACACACACACACACACACACACACACACACACACACACACACACACACTAACACACCTTAACACTAACACACACACACACACACACACTAACACACCTTAACACTAACACACACACACACACACACACACACACACATACACACTAACACACACTAACACACCTTAACACTAACACACACACACACACACACACTAACACACACACACACACACTAACACACACACACTAACACAGATGCATATACACACACACACACACTAACACACACTAACACACACCAACACTGACACACACACACACACACCTGTACTGTTCATGTCTGTTACTGAGCACATGGAGGAACATCAACAGTGCAGTAAGAGAACCCCTCAGTGTAATACCCTGTAGATCCTCCTTCAGCAGCACCTCCTTTGATTCACCTGAAATCCACCCAATCTGGCAACCCTGTATAAAACGGGACATCCTGCTGGATTAGGGGTAAACAGAGGCCGTGAAAGAGCCGTGTTCAATCCATCCATCACGCCCAAGCGTGAGGACCAGTGACCCCCACTGAGCTCCTGAGATCTGAAGGCCTGCCTGACATCCACACACTGTGGTCGTCCAGTCTGAGCCGCACAAAGTTAGATTTCTCAATCTGGATTCAGATATTCCAGCCTAATCCCTCCGTGTGGATAAATCACTCCAGCCTGTAATCCGGAGCGGAGGATAGGGAGCGCTCCGCCGGCCGCAGGGGTTCGGGAGGAGGCGGCCCGGAACGAGCTGTGAACCAGAACATCTTCACACTGTCACGACTCCGTCAGCCAAATATAACCACACACTCTGAGCACAGACTGGCAACCCGCACGAGGGCGTCCGTCCAACTGCCTGGACATGACGGCTTCACTGGAGGGGGCGTTTAAAGGGGAGGTCAGTAGATTCCTCCAGCGCTGGAGCTACAGGCTAACACGCACTGTGAGCTCATAGCCAGTTCATTAGCATGGTGCTAACTGCCCGACCACGTGCCTCAGCCACTAACGCTGAACTCCACCGATTAACACACGAACCATCATCATGTTTCAGTCATTAAGATTAAGATTCTAACCGCCCCTTCCCAGGTGTTCCTCGTTGGTCCTTGTTTATTAATACTCCCTGCTTTCTTCTAGCTTGGTGTTTTGCCTGCACGTCTCTGTAGGCCTCATTGGTTTTGTTTTATCCTGTTTGTTTTATTTTGTTTGTTTTATCTTGTTTGTTTTATTTTGTTTGTTTAATCTTGTTTGTTTTGTCTTGTTTGTTTTATCTTGTTTGTTTTGTCTTGTTTGTTTTATCTTGTTTGCTTTGTCTTGTTTGTTTTTGTCTTGTTTGTTTTGTTTTGTTCGTTTTATCTTGTTTGCTTTGTCTTGTTTGTTTCATCTTGTTTGTTGTTTGTTAAATACTCTCACATCCTGCCGCCTCGTCCTGAGCCCTCGTGGCGCAGGCGTGGTGTCCTAATTTAACGTGAAGCCTGGTGTCACGCCTGCTGACTCTCTCCTCACCCCTGATCTCCCGGACACCATTTCCCATAACCCACCACCCGATGACATCACTGTCACATGTCCGCCATCTCCCAATCCCGTTCCGTGTTTCTGGATCTGAGACCCCGAGTACTGTTCCCACCTGTTGTTAATCTAGTCTGTGTGTAGATGTACTCCTGCCTCCCACAGCTCACTGTGAGGTACCGAGCGGTTCTCCTGGTGATGGCGCTCGGCTGCTACTCTGGTTCTACGTTGTTCTGTGTTATGGATCGACTCTTTGCCGTTTTGGTTCCTTAGCTGTTCTGACTGTTGGCCTGGTTTGACGTCCGCTTGTTTCCTGACCCTGTCCTCCTGTCCGGTCCGCCTTGTCGCGGTTGCTGCGGTGTTTGAATGAACCCCGTCTGGTTTCTAGCTCAGCGCTCGCCACAGTCCGTCTGTCCATCAGCACACCTCTATTCTCTAAAGTCTGTATTTGTGTCCATCAGACATGACATGTACAGGTCTAATAAAGCTGACTTAGCACTGGGCAGGGTTAATAAGCTTCCCTCACTACAGATGATGTAGGCATGCAGTTAGCACCAGGCTAATCTGTGACACATGAGCTTCTAGGACTTGTTAGCTACATTAGCCTCTTAGCTCTAACGTCACACTCCAGAAGCGAACTTCCGTCACGTCCGGCTGCTTTACCACACTCCTGTTTAGGGAGGAGCACTGGGACCGTCTCCTAACGTCTCTCCAACCAGACCATCCCTTTAACCATCGCGGGGTTCCCTGGGGTTCACCGCAGATCAGCGCGCTCCCACTGAAAGCTTCTACATGGGGATTTGCTCTCGGAGAGGTTTTACCAACACCCCCTGCCCACTCACGCGCAGTCTAATCTGGGCTCTCCTTTATCAGATAGGATCTCCCGCTGAGATTGGACAGTAGAGATGTAGGAAATCCGCGCCTGCTCCCGCTCCAGTCTCCCTGATCCGTATCTGCAGAGCCGTATATTCATCTGTTCTCATCAGGAGGGGCCTCGGTGGGAAATAGAGGCGACTTAAGAAGATTACAGACTCAGGGTGTGGAGAAATCTAGGACGGGACAGACCGGAGCGCTATGACTCGTAGACGTTCCCTATGGTGGATTTTAGGGAAGGTCTGTTTTGTCAGGAGCTGCAGTTACAGGAGGCCTGTTGTATTAGCTGACTGGGTGACGGGTAAAGGTCTGTCAGTGTCACTGCAGTGCTGAGAATGATCCACCACCCACACACTACCTGCTCTGTGGTGGTCCTGTGGGGGTCCTGACCATTGAAGAACAGGGTAATACAGTACACAGAGAAACAGATGGACTACAGTCTGGACCTGTACACCTACAGAGTGTCCTGTATGGTGGGTGGAGCTGATGGAGGTGGTTTTAGTGTGGTGTGTTCTGATTGAACCTGAAACAGTGAGGACTCCGGACTGGGTAGGTCAGTCTTACCTTCTTGGGACACTGCATGTCTCTGGCGAGGCTCAGGAGCAGCTCGTGAGAAATGGGGTCCACCAGGTTCAGGAAGGCGGCGTTCTTGTACAGGATGTCGTTCAGAGACGTGCCCTCTAACCCCAGGTCCTGCCAACACACAGACAACACAGACACAGAGTGTGATATCAGTGTTCATCGCTCCGTGGTGACCGGAGAGTGTACACAGTCTCGGAGTGACGGGGCTGTACAGGCAGAGTGATGGGGTGACGTAGCTGTATTCACAGAGTGATGGGGTGACGTAGCTGTATTCACAGAGTGATGGGGTGACGTAGCTGTATTCACAGAGTGATGGGGTGATGGTGCTGTAGAAGCAGAGTGATGGAGTGATGTGGTTGTAGAAAAGCAGTGACGGAGTGATGCGGTTGTAGAAGAGCAGTGATGGGGTGATGGTGCTGTAGAAGGGGACTGACGGAGTGAGGGCTGTGGAAGAGCAGTGATGGGGTGACT
>JAMWET010001898.1:37500-65000 GCA_024036415.1 Prochilodus magdalenae | reverse complement strand
GAGTCCATACCTGCCGGGGGGGGAGGGGGAGACCATCAACCACAGACGGGGGTGTAGGTGTGTGCAGGTGTGTGTGCGGGTGCGGGTGTACCTGTGCGCTTGAAGTCCGCGCAGAGCTTGAGGCGCTTGCGGATGCTGCTCTCCGAGTGAGAGGGGAAAGCCTTCTTGATGTCCTCCATCCGGATCCGCCGGGGGCGATCCTTACTCTTCCAGAACAGCCGGTATATAAACACCTCCAGACCGACAGCAGACAGGAACACCAGTCAGCACACGCCCAAACACCACCCCTTTCCCTAACACTCAGCTCTCAGTGTTCCTGATCAGTACTGAACACCAGCCTCACAGCACAGCGTGGGCCAGGTGGAGGATGGAGCCCCAGACTACGGCAGGGCAGGCAGAGGGGCTACCCGCCGTACCCGCCGTACCCAGCAGCATGTGTGTGGTGGTTTGGTCAGTGGGTTTCTGGTTCAGGAAGATCCTGTAACCCTAACCAGCCGGGCCGTGTGTGAGCGGCGCAGGTGTTTGTGTGTTACCTGTAGGAAGTCCCGGATGTGGGTGTTGGCGCGTTTGGAGTTGGGTCCTGGCACCTCGTACAGCGGGCACTCTTGCCCGACCACGAATATGTCTAAGACCTCCCGGATAAAGTAGCCCTGTCTGGTGCGGATGATCAGGAAATCCATCTCCGGCATCTTGTGCAGGTAGATGGGCGCTCGGAACAGGTTATTCTCAAAGGCCTGACAGACACGCACAGAGACCATCACTGAAAACCGCAGCAACACAACCGACGACCATAGCAACCGCCATAGCAACGAGAGTCCCAGCAGTGTGCGGCTTACCTGCAGGAGCTGTCCAGGGTGCAGCGAGCCGAGGAAAGGTGAGGTGTGGCAGTACACCGTTTCTCCATACTTACAGTCCGGAGCGCCTGGATCTTTCCCCGGCTTCTACAGGGAGCCAGAGGGAGACACCCCCAGACACATCAGCAATCAAGGCATCACACTATCAGATCAGAGACTCAATCCAGAATAAATAATCCAGACTGAATAATCCAGACTAAATAATCTAGAATAAATAATCCAGACTAAATAATCCAGACTAAATAATCCAGAATGAATAATCCAGAATAAATAATCCAGAATAAATAATCCAGACTAAATAATCCAGACTAAATAATTCAGAATAAATAATCCAGACTGAATAATCCAGACTGAATAATCCAAAATTAATAATCCAGAATAAATAATCCAGACTAAATAATCTAGAATAAATAATCCAGACTAAATAATCTAGAATAAATAATCCAGACTAAATAATCCAGACTAAATAATCTAGACTAAATAATCCAGACTACATAATCCAGACTAAATAATCTAGACTAAATAAACCAGACTAAATAATCTAGAATAAATAATCCAGAATAAATAAACCAGACCAAATAATCTAGAATAAATAATCCAGAATAAATAATCCAGACTAAATAATTCAGAATAAATAATCCAGAGTAAATAATCCAGTCTAAATAATTCAGAATAGACCAACCAGAATAAATAATCCAGAATTAACAATCCAGAATTAATAATCCAAAATAAATAATCCAGAATAAATAATCCAGAATAAATTATCCAAAATAAATAATCCAGAAGAAATCAGACAGGTCGATTAGCTGAGGTCAGACAGGTCGATTAGCTGAGGTCAGACAGGTCGATTAGCTGAGTTGCTAACAGACACTAATAGCTGAACTCTGAGCTGATGGAGAGACTGATAAGAGACAGACTCACTCTCTTGTAGTAGTTCTTGATTTTGCTTGCCATGCCGACCTGCATCATCAGCGGAGGATACTCCTCACTGTACTCAGCCAAGATCAAATCTCCATCTTTACCCGTCAGGTCCTGAGCCGTGCGCATGAAGAACATGTCCCCACCCCCGGAGGCCTGGCGCTCCTGCTCTCGCATCTGAAAGAGAAGGAGGGAGAGAGACGTGGAGACAGAGAACAAGAGCTGTAATACTCTACAGGAAGCGTAGGGGGCGATACGACCCGCACGCTCATTCTGACAGACTGTAATACACTACAGGAAGTGTAGGGGGCGATACGACCCACACGCTCATTCTGACAGACTGTAATACGCTACAGGAAGTGTAGGGGGCGATACGACCCGCACGCTCATTCTGACAGACTGTAATACACTACAGGAAGTGTAGGGGGCGATACGACCCGCACGCTCATTCTGACAGACTGTAATACTCTACAGGAAGCGTAGGGGGCGATACGACCAGCACGCTCATTCTGACAGACTGTAATACGCTACAGGAAGCGTAGGGGGCGATACGGCCCGCACGCTCATTCTGACAGACTGTAATACGCTACAGGAAGCGTAGGGGGCGATACGACCCGCACGCTCATTCTGACAGACTGTAATACGCTACAGGAAGCGTAGGGGGCGATACCACCCACACACTCATTCTGACACACTGTAATACACTACAGGAAGCGTAGGGGGCGATACGACCCACACGCTCATTCTGACAGACTGTAATACACTACAGGAAGCGTAGGGGGCGATACGACCCACACGCTCATTCTGACAGACTGTAATACACTACAGGAAGCGTAGGGGGCGATACGACCCACACGCTCATTCTGACAGACTGTAATACTCTACAGGAAGCGTAGGGGGCGATACGACCCGCACGCTCATTCTGACAGACTGTAATACACTACAGGAAGCGTAGGGGGCGATACGACCAGCACGCTCATTCTGACAGACTGTAATACACTACAGGAAGCGTAGGGGGCGATACGACCCGCACGCTCATTCTGACAGACTGTAATACACTACAGGAAGCGTAGGGGGCGATACGACCCGCACGCTCATTCTGACAGACTGTAATACTCTACAGGAAGCGTAGGGGGCGATACGACCCGCACGCTCATTCTGACAGACTGTAATACTCTACAGGAAGCGTAGGGGGCGATACGACCCGCACGCACATTCTGACAGACTGTAATACACTACAGGAAGCGTAGGGGGCGATACGACCCACACGCTCGTTCTGACAGACTGTAATACGCTACAGGAAGCGTAGGGGGCGGTACGACCCACACGCTCGTTCTGACAGACTGTAATACGCTACAGGAAGTGTAGGGGGCGATACGACCACACGCTCATTCTGACAGACTGTAATACACTACAGGAAGCGTAGGGGGCGATACGACCTACACGCTCATTCTGACAGACTCTAATACTCTACAGGAAGTGTAGGGGGCGATACGACCCGCACGCTCATTCTGACAGACTGTAATACACCACAGGAAGCGTAGGGGGCGCTGTGCTCACCTTGGCCTTCTTCTTGATGTGCTTCAGGAGAGGCTGGACCGAGTGCGGGCCCGGCTGGGACAGGGCTCCAAACGAGTATTTTTTGAGGGTCGGCCGGTGGAACTGGCGCAGCTTCATGGGGCCCATGTGCGTGGGAAAGAAGGGCTGTCTCAGCTCCACGGAGGGGATAGAGTGCTACGGAGACAGAGAGAGTGGGTTCTACATGAAATGCGGTTCCACGTCGTATGGGCTCTGTAAGATCTGGACTGTTCCATCACCCCACCTGGATGATGTTGCCACCGAAGCTACCCCTTAGTCCCTGCTGTTTGGGGTAGTAGAACTCATCATTGGACAGGTTCCAAGGGTCCTTCACCTCCGGCTGAGACATGTTCTACACAAAAGGAACCACACACACGAATAATACACTATTAGAACGAGCAGGGAACCCTCGGATCCCTCACCATCTTCGAAGACGGCTCATCAGCTCCTGTGGATTAAGATCTGGTAGAGACAGCCAATCATCTAACCGGTCACACCTCCATCAAACACTTCACTGTACTCCTGGACGTTCTAGATAACTGACTACCCATGAGTGGTAGTGTAAGCAGGTTCTAGTTAAGCGTCAGTGGTGCCAGCTCTGTGCCAGGGCTCTTTAGTGAACCCCCCGCTACGCTAATGTCTCTAGCTAGCCTAACCTAAACCTACGGAACGTCTCTTGGAGGCCTAAAACGGCCGGGTTTATCTAGAACCGCACAGGAACGTCCATGTGCATCACTGACGGCTCAGCGCCGACACACCACCAACCTAAAGCTCTACCATCATCATAGAGGTGGGTTCCTCTCCCCTCGCGACAGTGCTAGGCAGTGTGGGGGTTCCTCAGTGGACGGGACAGAACTGTTCTAGAACCGGTCTGAGAGGACGTGTTCACCTGCTGCGGCTCCTCCTTAATAACTCCGGTCTTCCCCAGCAGAATCCGGCTCTTCTTCAGAGCAGACTCCTTCTTGTTTTCCTTAGAGGGAGAGTGGGACGTCCTCTCCTCCTTCTCATCCGGGATCTCTAGAACCACACGTACACACAGAACGCACGTTAGACAGGCACACATGATCAGACAGTGTGCGGCAGCCTTTAGGCAGTGTGTGGTAAACTTCTGACCACGTGGGGTAGCATTTAGATGACTACAGTAGTCTTCAGGCAACGTGCGGAAGCCTGTAGGCAGCCTCAATAGTCTTTAGACAGTGTGTGGTAGGTTTTAACCATGACAGTAGCCTTTAGACAGTGTACGGTAGCTGTAAGAAGGCTGTAAGAGTAGTCTTTGGACAGTGTGCGGTAGCTGTAAGAGGCCACAGTAGTCCTCAGACAGTGTGTGGTAGGTTTTAAACCACGACAGTAGCCTTTAGACGGTGTACGGTAGCTGTAAGAAGGCTGTAAGAGTAGTCTTTGGACAGTGTGCGGTAGCTGTAAGAGGCCACAGTAGTCCTCAGTGTGTGGTAGGTTTTAACCATGACAGTAGCCTTTAGATGGTGTACGGTAGCTGTAAGAAGGCTGTAAGAGTAGTCTTTGGACAGTGTGCGGTAGCTGTAAGAGGCCTCAGTAGTCCTCAGACAGTGTGTGGTAGGTTTTAACCATGACAGTAGCCTTTAGACAGTGTACGGTAGCTGTAAGAAGGCTGTAAGAGTAGTCTTTGGACAGTGTGCGGTAGCTGTAAGAGGCCACAGTAGTCCTCAGACAGTGTGTGGTAGGTTTTAAACCATGACAGTAGCCTTTAGACAGTGTACGGTAGCTGTAAGAAGGCTGTAAGAGTAGTCTTTGGACAGTGTGCGGTAGCTGTAAGAGGCCACAGTAGTCCTCAGACAGTGTGTGGTAGGTTTTAAACCATGACAGTAGCCTTTAGATGGTGTACGGTAGTTGTAAGAAGGCTGTAAGAGTAGTCTTTGGACAGTGTGCGGTAGCTGTAAGAGTAGTCTTTGGACAGTGTGCGGTAGCTGTAAGAGGCCACAGCAGTCCTCAGACAGTGTGTGGTAGGTTTTAAGCCATGACAGTAGCCTTAGACGGTGTACGGTAGCTGTAAGAAGGCTGTAAGAGTAGTCTTTGGACAGTGTGCGGTAGCTGTAAGAGGCCACAGCAGTCCTCAGACAGTGTGTGGTAGGTTTTAACCATGACAGTAGCCTTTAGACGGTGTACGGTAGCTGTAAGAAGGATGTAAGAGTAGTCTGTGGACAGTGTGTGGTAGCTGTAAGAGGCCACAGCAGTCCTCAGACAGTGTGTGGTAGGTTTTAAGCCATGACAGTAGCCTTTAGACAGTGCACGGTAGGTGTAAGAGTAGTGTTTAGACAGTGTGCGGAAGCCTTTAGACAGTGTGTGGTAAACTTCTGACCACGTGGGATAGCATTTAGATGACCACAGTAGGCTTTAGGCAACGTGCGGACGCCTGTAGGCAGCCTCAATAGTTTTTAGACAGTGTGAGGAAGCCTTTAGATGGCCTCAGTAGTCTTTAGACAGTGTGCAGTAACCGTTAATCAATTACTGTAGCCTTCAAACAGTATACACCAGCTGTCTTTAGACAGTGTGCGGTAGGTACAGCCTCAGTAATCTTCAGACAGTGTGTGGTAGGTTTTAAACTACGACAGTAGCCTTTAGACAGTGTACGGTAGCCGTAAGAGCAGTGTTTAGACAGTGTGCAGTAACCGTTAATCAATTACTGTAGCCATCAAACAGTATACAGAAGCTGTCTTTAGACAGTGTGCGGAAGCCTATAGACAGCCTCAGTAATCTTCAGTGTGTGGTAGGTTTTAAACTATGACAGTAGCCTTTAGACGGTGTGCGGTAGCTGTAAGAGGCCACAGCAGTCCTCAGACAGTGTGTGGTAGGTTTTAACCATGACAGTAGCCTTTAGACGGTGTACGGTAGCCGTAAGAAGGCTGTAAGAGTAGTCTTTGGACAGTGTGCGGTAGCTGTAAGAGGCCACAGCAGTCCTCAGACAGTGTGTGGTAGGTTTTAAGCCATGACAGTAGCCTTTAGACAGTGTACGGTAGGTGTAAGAGTAGTGTTTAGACAGTGTGCGGAAGCCTTTAGACAGTGTGTGGTAAACTTCTGACCACGTGGGGTAGCATTTAGATGACCACAGTAGGCTTTAGGCAACGTGCGGACGCCTGTAGGCAGCCTCAATAGTTTTTAGACAGTGTGAGGAAGCCTTTAGATGGCCTCAGTAGTCTTTAGACAGTGTGCAGTAACCGTTAATCAATTACTGTAGCCTTCGAACAGTATACACCAGCTGTCTTTAGACAGTGTGCGGTAGGTACAGCCTCAGTAATCTTCAGACTACTAGTGTGTGGTAGGTTTTAAACTACGACAGTGTACGGTAGCCATAAGAGCAGTGTTTAGACAGTGTGCGGAAGCCTTTAGCTATGGTGTGGTAGTGTTTAGAGGATCTCGAGATGGTGAGGTAGCCTCGGCTGACAGATTGTGTTGACAGTGAGAGTGTGGGCACTGCGGAGGCGGAGAGGCCGAGCGCTACCGTACCCAGTATGATGTTCTCGTCATTGGGGTCCAGGGTCAGGACGGGCGGAGCCAGGAGGCGGTCCATGTTCTGATCGTCCCAGATGATGTTATCCTCCCAGCGCCCGTACACCAGGTCCTCGTTGTCGATGGGGAATATGGAATACCACGGGTTGTCATCCTCGTGGGACACTACACAGGAACAGACACAATCAGCTCTACAGGAGGGCACCACCAGCACCGCCCCACTGCACACGCCAGCACCCTGCCGGGCCCGGGTACGCCCGCACCCGACCCGCTAACGTCTGTAACGTTAGGTCTACTGAGCTCACCAGACCAGACCGAGTCCCCTGGGTGTGTAAGGTGGTAGTACCACCAGGCTCCTGCAGGTGGTGCTGCACGAGGACGATGGGGCTGTGGGGTGTGAGGGACAGGATCATAGATTGGGAGGAGGTGCTACAGTGCAGGGAGTGTCTCGTTCCATGTGTGGTAAACGCTCCAGAGCAGATGTTAATGATTGGCTAGGAGGGACTGCATGTGGGCGTGGCCAAAGACCATAGTGTGAGGAAGTAGCTGGATCTGCAGGTGTGTGGAAGCGTACGTTCATACGGGTCTACCAGCAGTGGATACAATCCCAGCCTACAGGGAATTCTCCTCGGAACTGTGCCAGGGAAGGCGCAGGGAGTTACACGGTTCTAGGTACGGTTCTGTCACAGGGGGCTCGGCTCTGGGACAGTGAGCTCATACAGGTACGTGTGTTAACTCCACGAGGCCGTACTCACCCAGATGGTCGTGACTGTGCTTGTCCCGCTTGGACCCGGTTAGAGACGGCGCCTTGGGGATGGGGGGTGGAGTCGGAGGCACCAGCTGGGAATTGCTGCGGTTCAAACCTGAACACACTTGTACGTTAGGTAAAGGTACTAGGTGAGGCAGTGACAGAACACACTGAACACAGCTAGAGCGTTCGGACCCCGCCGGGTACCGGCTCCGGACCAGCTCAGCAGAGCGGCCCGGAGCTCTGAGCGCAGGGTGTGATTACCTTGCTGGGCGTTGTAGGCGTTGGCGTTGCGGGTCATGCTGGAAGGCAGCCACCCCGCCAGGCTGGCTCTCTGGGTCTTAGTGCCCTTATGCTTCACCTCCTCCCCGTTCCAGATGATGTCCTCCTCCCACTGGAGCTGGGTGACCATCAGGAAGAGCTCGTCCTCCAACTGGGACCCATCAGCCGTCTACGAGCATTCACAAATAAAGGAGATCAGGATTCGGGCCGCTGCTCAGATCTCCACAGCTCCAGAACCCACACTCTCGGATCTGAAGCAGGGGCGGAGCTATGCAGAGAGAGATCTACAGCCTGTACTGTGTGAGATGACCAGACCTCGTTCTCCTCCTTGTCCAGCTCCAGCTCCTGGTCCGGTGTGTCCTGCTCCTCCTTCTGTATCTGGGCCGGAGCCGGGGGTTCGGCGGGTTGCTCGTCCGGCTGCGGCGCTTCATCGCGGAGTTTGAACCCGTAGTAAAATCCCGATCCGTCCTCCGGAACGCCCAGCATGTCGTACCAGAGCTGAGCAGGACCGTAACGCCACTCGGCCACTTTAGGCCTCAAGTCCGTCACCTTGTCCCCCTCACAGACCACCTGCAGGGACTTACTCTCCACCGGAGCCATCATCGTGATCTGGAGGGGGGGGGTGGGAGAGACGGGGGGGAGAGAGAGAGAGAGAGGGGGGAGAGAGGGAGAGGGGGGAGAGAGGGAGAGCGAGAGGGGGAGAGAGAGAGAGAGAGAGAGAGAGAGAGAGACAGAGAGAGGGGGGAGAGAGGGGGAGAGACAGACAAAGGGGAGGAGGGAGAGAGAGAAGGGGGGGGGAGAGAGAGAGAGAGAGAGAGAGAGAGAGAGAGAGAGAACAGGATGAGTTAGCTGCTGAATGGGTGGGGCTAGACTGTGGTAGGCTGAATGGGCGGGGCTAGACTGTGGTAGGCTGAATGGGGCAGAGCTAAACTGTGGTAGGCTGAATGGGTGGGGTTAAACTGTGGTAGGCTGAATGGGCGGAGTTAAACTGTGGTAGGCTGAATGGGTGGGGTTAAACTGTGGTAGGCTGAATGGGCGGAGTTAAGCTGTGGTAGGCTGAATGTGTGGGGTTAAACTGTGGTAGGCTGAATGGGTGGGGTTAAACTGTGGTAGGCTGAATGGGCGGGGCTAGACTGTGGTAGGCTGAATGGGGCAGAGCTAAGCTGTGGTAGGCTGAATGGGCGGGGCTAGACTGTGGTAGGCTGAATGGGCGGAGTTAAACTGTGGTAGGTTGAATGGGTGGGGTTAAACTGTGGTAGGCTGAATGGGCGGAGTTAAGTTGTGGTAGGTTGAATGGGGCATAGCTAAGCTGTGGTAGGCTGAATGGGCGGAGTTAAGCTGTGGTAGGCTGAATGGGCGGGGCTAGACTGTGGTAGGCTGAATGGGCGGAGCTCCGGTCCTATGCTGGTGCCCTACCTCATCATCTGAGAGACACTGCTCTGGCGGTGGGGGCAGGGCGTAGTCATATTCCCACCCAGACTTCTTATCGTTGCCGCCCTCTGAAGTTTGTGATTCGCCGTCTGCAGTGGGCGTGTCTGAATGAGCATCTTTGTGCTTCCGCTTCCTCTTCCTCCTGGCACTGCGCCAGACGGACGGCATGTTCTTCCCGGGTCCGAACAGACGCAGGAACCGCAGAACCTGGAGGAGAACACGTCTGATTGTGATGGTCCTGTACAGAAACACCCTGTATACACGACACATGGAGACGGACACACCTCCCACCCTGGACATCACACAGACCTGTGTGTGTGAGTGTGAGTCTCTGTGTGTGTGTGTGTGTGGTATGTGTGTATGTATAGTGTGTGTGTGTGTGGTACGTGCGTGCGTGCGCACATACCCTGCCCGGTCTGAACTCGGGAAACAGCTCGGTGACCCCGGGTAAGGCTTTAGCAGCATCTCTCTGCATGATGCCGGCGAGCGGCAGTGTCAGAGCTCCACTCTGAGGCCCCGCCCCCGTGCCGGCCGACGGCCTATCGCTTTCACTCTCGCTGTCCGAGGAGCTGCTGAACTCCACCTTCTCACCCGCAGAAGAGGGAGCGATGATGGACGGGAGAATGATACCATCACCATCATCAGTCACTACAGAGAGAGAGAGAGAGAGAGAGAGAGAGGGGGAGAGAGAGAGAGGGAGAGAGAGAGAGAGAGAGAGAGGGAGGTGGGGAGGGGGAGAGAGGGGGGGGGGAGAGGGAGAGGGAGAGGGGGGGCGAGGGAGGGGGAGAGGGGGGGGGAGAGAGAGAGAGAGAGAGAGAGAGAGAGGGGGGGGGGGGGAGAGGGGGAGAGAGAGAGAGAGAGGGGGGGAGAGAGGGGGAGAGAGAGAGAGAGAGAGAGAGAGGGAGAGAGAGGGAGAGAGAGAGACAAAGAGACTCAGTAACACCAGGTGAAAGGATTGAGTGTGACAGCTATCTAGAACCTATTTTGAGGTGTAAATGCTGGTGCTAGATAGCTAGGATCACTGAGAGCAGATGAGAGTTGTATGCCAGCAGTGTTCGGGTTCTTCTCACCGCTGGTGCTCTGGGTGGGGGGGTCTTCTTTCTTCCCCCCGGCTGACAGGCTCGGGGGTGGTGGAGGGGGCATGAGCTTCGCATCGATGTCCTCGGAGTCAGCGTCGTAATCGTCCTCGTCATCTACAGGGACACATGGGTCAGCAGGTCCACTACAGCACCGCCCTAACCTCCACCTGTAACTACGGCACCGCCCTAACCACCACCTCTAACTACAGCACCGCCCTAACCTCCACCTGTAACTACGGCACCGCCCTAACCTCCACCTGTAACTACGGCACCGCCCTAACCTCCACCTCTAACTACGGCACCGCCCTAACCACCACCTCTAACTACAGCACCGCCCTAACCTTCACCTCTAACTATGGCTTCATCCTAACCTCCGTCTCTAACTACGGCACCGTCCTAACCTCCGCCTCTAACTACGGCACCGCCCTAACCACCACCTCTAATTACAGCACCGCCCTAACCTCCACCTGTAACTACGGCACCGCCCTAACCACCACCTGTAACTACAGCACCGCCCTAACCTCCACCTGTAACTACAGCACCGCCCTAACCACCACCTCTAACTATGGCTTCATCCTAACCTCCGTCTCTAACTACGGCACCGCCCTAACCTCCACCTGTAACTACGGCACCGCCCTAACCTCCACCTGTAACTACAACATCACCCTAACCTCCGTCTCTAACTACAGCACCGCCCTAACCTCCACCTCTAACTACGGCTTCATCCTAACCTCCGTCTCTAACTACGGCACCGCCCTAACCTCCGTCTCTAACTACGGCACCGCCCTAACCTCCGTCTCTAACTACGGCTTCATCCTAACCTCCGTCTCTAACTACGACTCGCCCTAACCTCCGTCTCCAACTACGGCACCGCCCTAACCTCCGTCTCTAACTATGGCACCGCCCTAACCTCCGTCTCTAACTACGGCACCGCCCTAACCTCCACCTCTAACTACGGCACCGCCCTAACCTCCACCTCTAACTACGGCTTCATCCTAACCTCCGTCTCTAACTATGGCACCGCCCTAACCTCCACCTGTAACTACGGCTTCATCCTAACCTCCGTCTCTAACTACGGCATCGCCCTAACCTCCGTCTCTAACTACGGCATCGCCCTAACCTCCACCTCTAACTACGGCACTGCCCTAACCACCACCTCTAACTACGGCACCGCCCTAACCTCCGTCTCTAACTACGGCATCGCCCTAACCTCCACCTCTAACTACGGCATCGCCCTAACCTCCACCTGTAGTGTAAACAGCCCCAGTCATACGCCTCCCTGGGTACCTGCTCTCTGGGACGGCTGGAGGCTCCCCATGGCCTGTCTGTACTTCCGCGTCTCATCTTCAGCCACTTCACTGATGTCGGAGTAATCCACAGCGTCGTCCGTGCTCTTCACCCAGCCTACACAGAGGACACACACGGGGGGAGGGGGGGGCACATCACACTCATTAACACTCCACACCCACCAACACTCCGCACCCACCAACACTCCACACCCATCACACCCATCAACACTCCACACCCACCAACACTCCACACCCACCACACCCATCAACACCACACCCACCAACACTCCACACCCACCAACACTCCACACCCATCAACACTCCACACCCATCAACACACCGCACCCATCAACACACCGCACCCACCAACACACCGCACCCACCAACACACCGCACCCACCAACACACCGCACCCGTCAACACACCGCACCCATCAACACACCGCACCCGTCAACACACCGCACCCGTCAACACACCGCACCCGTCAACACTCCACACCCACCAACACTCCACACCCACCAACACTCCACACCCATCAACACACCGCACCCACCAACACACCGCACCCGTCAACACACCGCACCCGTCAACACACCGCACCCATCAACACACCGCACCCATCAACACACCGCACCCATCAACACACCGCACCCATCAACACACCACACCCACCGCACCCATCAACACACCGCACCAATCAACACACCACACCCATCAACACACCACACCCATCAACACACCACACCCATCAACACACCGCACCCATCAACACACCGCACCCATCAACACACCGCACCCATCAACACTCCACACCCATCAACACACCGCACCCGTCAACACACCGCACCCATCAACACACCGCACCCATCAACACACCGCACCCATCAACACACCGCACCCATCAACACACCGCACCCATCAACACTCCACACCCACCAACACTCCACACCCACCAACACTCCACACCCACCAACACTCCACACCCACCAACACTCCACACCCATCAACACACCGCACCCACCAACACACCGCACCCACCAACACTCCACACCCGTCAACACACCGCACCCGTCAACACACCGCACCCGTCAACACACCGCACCCATCAACACTCGTCAACACACCACACCCATCAACACACCGCACCCGTCAACACACCGCACCCGTCAACACTCCACACCCGTCAACACTCCACACCCGTCAACACACCGCACCCGTCAACACACCGCACCCGTCAACACTCCACACCCGTCAACACTCCACACCCGTCAACACTCCACACCCGTCAACACTCCACACCCGTCAACACTCCACACCCGTCAACACTCCACACCCACCACACCCATCAACACTCCACACCCATCAACTCCACACCCACCACACCCATCAACACTCCACACCCATCAACACTCCACACCCATCAACACTCCACACCCATCAACACTCCACACCCATCAACACTCCACACCCGTCAACACACCGCACCCGTCAACACACCGCACCCGTCAACACACCGCACCCGTCAACACACCGCACCCGTCAACACTCCACACCCATCAACACACCACACCCATCAACACTCCACACCCGTCAACACTCCACACCCGTCAACACACCGCACCCGTCAACACACCGCACCCGTCAACACACCGCACCCGTCAACACACCGCACCCATCAACTCCACACCCATCAACACACCGCACCCACCAACACTCCACATCCATCAACACACCGCACCCGTCAACACACCGCACCCGTCAACACACCGCACCCGTCAACACACCGCACCCGTCAACTCCACACCCATCAACACACCGCACCCACCAACACTCCACATCCATCAACACACCGCACCCGTCAACACACCGCACCCGTCAACACACCGCACCCGTCAACACACCGCACCCGTCAACACACCGCACCCATCAACACACCGCACCCATCAACACTCCACACCCACCGCACCCATCAACACACCGCACCCATCAACACTCCACACCCACCGCACCCATCAACTCCACACCCATCAACTCCACACCCACCAACACTCCACACCCACCAACACTCCACACCCACCAACACTCCACACCCATCAACACTCCACACCCATCAACACTCCACACCCAACACAGGGCACTCCGGTTAACACCGTCTCACCGCTCCCGGAAACACCGCTCTGCATAACCGGAGAGGAGTGTACACGGAACCGGAACCACACCCACCGTCTGCATCTGTCCCGCTCTGCTCCCGGTCCTGACTGGACGAGTCCTCCTCACTCGCAGTGATCTCCGTAATCAGAGCACCCAAACCCAGAGAACCCAACCCAGCAAGGTGCTTCTTACACTCCTACAGAGAGAGGAGGGGGGCAGAGAGAGAGAGAGAACAGAGAGAGAGAGAGAGAGAGAACAGAGAGAGAGAGAGGGAGAGGGAGAGGGAGAGGGAGAGAGAGAGAGAGAGAGAGAGAGAGAACAGAGAGAGAGAGAGAGAGAGAGAGAGAGAGAGAGAGAGAGAGAGAGAGAGAGAGAGAACAGAGAGAGAGAGAGAGAGAGAGAGAGAGAGAGAGAACAGAGAGAGAGAGAGAGAGAGAGAGGGAGGGGGCTTTAAAAAGTGGGAGTGGTCTGTATGTGAGGTAATGTCCTGTACCTGTTCCTCCAATCATAGAACAGTCAGCCTCACACCAGCCCCGTGTTGTCCCTCACCGTGTCCAGCACGCTGTCGTCCTCCAGCTGCCCATCCTCATTAATGTTCCCGAACAGGAAGCCGGTCAGGTGGAAGGGCCGATCCTGATCCTCATCACTGTCTGAATCTGACATCCTGGACAAACACAACCAACCAATCAGCATCCGGCACTATAACCAATCAGCATCCGGCACAGTCAACCAATCAGCATCCGGCACAGTCAACCAATCAGCATCCGGCACTATAACCAATCAGCATCGGGCACAACCAACCAATCAGCATCCGGCACAGCCAAGCAGTCAGCATCCGACACAGCCAAGCTATCAGCATCCGGCACTATAACCAATCAGCATCCGGCACAGTCAACCAATCAGCATCTGGCACTATAACCAATCAGCATCCGGCACTTTAACCAATCAGCATCCGGCACTATAACCAATCAGCATCCGGCACTATAACCAATCAGCATCCGGCACAGTCAACCAATCAGCATCCGGCACTATAACCAATCAGCATCCGGCACTATAACCAATCAGCATCCAGCACTATAACCAATCAGCATCCGGCACAGTCAACCAATCAGCATCTGGCACTATAACCAATCAGCATCCGGCACTATAACCAATCAGCATCCAGCACTATAACCAATCAGCATCAGGCACAGTCAACCAATCAGCATCCGGCACTATAACCAATCAGCATCCGGCACTATAACCAATCAGCATCCGGCACTATAACCAATCAGCATCCGGCACTATAACCAATCAGCATCCGGCACTATAACCAATCAGCATCCGGCACTATAACCAATCAGCATCCGGCACAGTCAACCAATCAGCATCCGGCACTATAACCAATCAGCATCCGGCACTATAACCAATCAGCATCCGGCACTATAACCAATCAGCATCCGGCACTACAACCAATCAGCATCCGGCACTATAACCAATCAGCATCCGGCACTATAACCAATCAGCATCGGGCACTTTAACCAATCAGCATCGGGCACAGTCAACCAATCAGCATCCGGCACAGCCAACCAATCAGCATCCGGCACAGCCAACCAATCAGCATCCGGCACAGCCAACCAATCAGCATCCGGCACAGCCAACCAATCAGCATCCGGCACAGCCAACCAATCAGCATCCGGCACTATAACCAATCAGCATCCGGCACTATAACCAATCAGCATCCGGCACTATAACCAATCAGCAACCGGCACTATAACCAATCAGCATCCGGCACTATAACCAAACAGCATCCGGCACTATAACCAAACAGCATCCGGCACTATAACCAATCAGCATCCGGCACTATAACCAATCAGCATCCGGCACTATAACCAATCAGCATCTGGCACTATAACCAATCAGCATCTGGCACTATAACCAATCAGCAACCGGCACTATAACCAATCAGCAACCGGCTATAACCAATCAGCATCTGGCACTATAACCAATCAGCATCTGGCACTATAACCAATCAGCATCCGGCACTATAACCAATCAGCATCCGGCACTATAACCAATCAGCATCCGGCACTATAACCAATCAGCATCCGGCACTATAACCAATCAGCATCCGGCACTATAACCAATCAGCATCCGGCACTATAACCAATCAGCATCCGGCACTATAACCAATCAGCATCCGGCACTATAACCAATCAGCATCCGGCACTATAACCAATCAGCATCGGGCACTATAACCAATCAGCATCTGGCACTATAACCAATCAGCATCCGGCACTACAACCAATCAGCATCCGGCACTATAACCAATCAGCATCTGGCACTATAACCAATCAGCATCGGGCACTATAACCAATCAGCATCTGGCACTATAACCAATCAGCAACCGGCACTATAACCAATCAGCATCCGGCACTATAACCAATCAGCATCCGGCACAGCCAACCAATCAGCATGCGGCACTATAACCAATCAGCATCCGGCACTATAACCAATCAGCATCCGGCACTATAACCAATCAGCATCCGGCACTATAACCAATCAGCATCTGGCACTATAACCAATCAGCAACCGGCACTATAACCAATCAGCATCCGGCACTATAACCAATCAGCATCTGGCACTATAACCAATCAGCAACCGGCACTATAACCAATCAGCATCCGGCACTATAACCAATCAGCATCCGGCACAGCCAACCAATCAGCATTGCTTGGTTGTCCACCTATACGCTAGCGGGGCATACACGGTACCGCAGCATACACTGTCTACCTATGCGGTACCACAGCTCACAGTCCACCTATACGGTACCGCAGCGCACACGGTTCACCTATACACTACCGCAGTACAAACAGGCCACCCATACGCTACCGCAGTATATACGGTCCACCTATACGGTACCGCAGCTCACAGTCCACCTATACGGTACCACAGTGTACACGGTCCACCTATACGGTACCGCAGCTTATGGTCCACCTGTACGGTACCGCAGCTAACAGTCCACCTATACGGTACCACAGTGTACACGGTCCACCTATACGGTACCGCAGCTTATGGTCCACCTATACGGTACCGCAGTATGCACGAGCCACCCATACGCTACCGCAGCGTACACGGTCCACCTATACGGTACCACAGCTCACAGTCCACCTATACGGTACCGCAGCGTACACGGTCCACCGGTATAGTACCGCAGATTACACGGTCCACCTATACGGTACCACAGCTCACAGTACACCTATACGGTACCGCAGCTTATGGTCCACCTGTACGGTACCACAGTACACACGGTCCACCTATACGGTACCACAGCTCACAGTACACCTATACGGTACCACAGCGTACACGGTTCACCTATACGGTACCGCAGCTTATGGTCCACCTGTACGGTACCACAGTACACACGGTCCACCTATACGGTACCACAGCGTACACGGTCCACCTGTACGGTACCGCAGCTTATGGTCCACCTGTACGGTACCGCAGTACACACGGTCCACCTATACGGTACCGCAGTGTACACGGCCCACCTGTACGGTACCACAGCTCACAGTCCACCTATACGGTACCACAGTGTACACGGTTCACCTATACGGTACCGCAGCTTATGGTCCACCTGTACGGTACCACAGTACACACGGTCCACCTATACGGTACCACAGCGTACACGGTCCACCTGTACGGTACCGCAGCTTATGGTCCACGTATACGGTACCACAGCTTACGGTCCACCTATACGGTACCACAGCTCACACGGTCCACCTATACGGTAACGCAGCTCACAGTCCACCTATACGGTATCGCAGCTCACACGGTCCACCTGTACGGTACCGCAGCATACACGGTCCACCTGTACGGTACCGCAGCGTACACAGTCTACCTGTACGGTACCGTAGCACACACAGTCCACCTATACGGTACCGCAGTACACACGGTCCACCTATACGGTACCGCAGTGTACACGGTCCACCTGTACGGTACCGCAGTACACACGGTCCGCCTATACGGTACCGCAGTACACACGGTCCACCTATACGGTACCGCAGCGTACACGGTCCACCTGTACGGTACCGCAGTACACACGGTCCACCTATACGGTACCGCAGTACACACGGTCCACCTATACGGTACCGCAGTGTACACGGTCCACCTGTACGGTACCGCAGCATACACGGTCCACCTGTACGGTACCGCAGTACACACGGTCCACCTATACGGTACCGCAGTGTACACGGTCCACCTGTACGGTACCGTAGCACACACAGTCCACCTATACGGTACCGCAGCGTACACGGTCCACCTATACGGTACCGCAGTGTACACGGTCCACCTGTACGGTACCGTAGCACACACAGTCCACCTATACGGTACCGCAGTGTACACGGTCCACCTATACGGTACCGTAGCACACACAGTCCACCTGTACGGTACCGCAGCGTACACAGTCCACCTGTACGGTACCGCAGTACACACAGTCCACCTGTACGGTACCGCAGTACACACAGTCCACCTGTACGGTACCGTAGCACACACAGTCCACCTGTACGGTACCGCAGCGTACACGGTCCACCTATAAACTCACTAGCCTCCCTCCGTGCTCCTAGCCTCTCTCCATCCTGCCCACAGTAACCGGCTCCACCTCCACGGTACTGAGTCCTACTGGGTCAGTAAACCGGCTCCGATTCTGATCCAGCCGAGCTCCCGGAGCGGCTCCCCCTGAGTCAGTGCAGGACTAATCCGTAAACGAACCGAACAGTAGCCCAGACACGCACCTGAGTCTCCGAGCTGCTCCGCACTAGGCCTCAGATCCTCGGGCTCTCCTACCCGCTGTGTCCGGGCAAGGCGCCTCCCCGCGCAGCCGCTCTGCAGTCAGCTGTCTGCCGCCTTCCGGACCATTAAACACCGGTTTCTGCAGGAATGCGCACAGATAACGAGCGCAGGGTTAGTTTAGGGTACAGGATAATAAAGAACGGCTCTACTGAGAGTCTAGAACCTCACCAAAGTCCTGTAACTCGTCCCGCCGGAGCGCCGCGTCTGTTTGGAAACAAACCCGCTACACTGAATGAGACCGGGCGCCGCCTGCTGGACACGGACAGTACTGCACGGGGTCAGAGAGAGGGGACACGTCCCACTCCACCTGCTGGACACGGACAGTACTGCACTGGGTCAGAGAGAGGGGACGCGTCCCACTCCACCTGCTGGACACGGACAGTACTGCACTGGGTCAGAGAGAGGGGACGCGTCCCACTCCACCTGCTGGACACGGACAGTACTGCACTGGGTCAGAGAGAGGGGACGCGTCCCAATCTCTATTTTCCCCGTTCCACCTTAAATACAGTAGGATTTATATCATGAGGCCGTCACTCAGCTGCTTGTTCTAATTTCCCCGTTCCACCTTAACTAGAGCAGGATTTACATCCTGACGCTGCTGTTCAGCTGCTTGTTCTAATTTCCCCGTTCCACCTTAACTAGAGCAGGATTTACATCCTGACGCTGCTGTTCAGCTGCTTGTTCTAATTTCCCCGTTCCACCTTAAATAGAGCAGGATTTACATTCGAACTCATTTCCCCGTTCCACCTTAAATAGAGCAGGATTCACATCCTGACACCGTCACTCAGCTGCTTGTTCTAATTTCCCCGTTCCACCTTAAATAGAGCAGGATTTACATTCGAACTCTTTTTCAGCTGCTTGTTCTAATTTCCCCGTTCCACCTTAAATAGAGCAGGATTTACATCCTGACACCGTCACTCAGCTGCTTGTTCTAATTTCCCCGTTCCACCTTAAATAGACCAGGATTTACATCCTGACGGTGTCACTCAGCTGCTTGTTCTAATTTCCCCGTTCCACCTTAAATAGAGCAGGATTTACATTCGAACTCATTTTCAGCTGCTTGTTCTAATTTCCCCGTTCCACCTTAAATAGAGCAGGATTCACATCCTGACACCGTCACTCAGCTGCTTGTTCTGATTTCCCCGTTCCACCTTAAATACAGTAGGATTTACTTCCTGACGCCGTCACTCAGCCGCTTGTTCTGATTTCCCCGTTCCACCTTAAATACAGTAGGATTTACTTCCTGACGCCGTCACTCAGCCGCTTGTTCTGATTTCCCCGTTCCACCTTAAATACAGCAGGATTTATATCATGAGGCCGTCACTCAGCTGCTTGTTCTAATTTCCCCGTTCCACCTTAAATAGACCAGGATTTACATCCTGACGGTGTCGCTCAGCTGCTTGTTCTAATGTCCCCGTTCCACCTTAAATACAGTAGGATTTACATCCTGACACCGTCACTCAGCTGCTTGTTCTGATTTCCCCGTTCCACCTTAAATACAGTAGGATTTATATCATGAGGCCGTCACTCAGCTGCTTGTTCTGATTTCCCCGTTCCACCTTAAATACAGTAGGATTTATATCACGAGGCCGTCGCTCAGCTGCTTGTTCTGATTTCCCCGTTCCACCTTAAATACAGTAGGATTTATATCCTGACGCCGTCGCTCAGCTGCTTGTTCTGATTTCCCCGTTCCACCTTAAATGGGATATGATGGTATGAAGTAGTTATCACAGGGCTGTATGTCCAGGATGTACATGCAGGACCATTTAAGGTGGAATGAGGAAATCTGAAGGAGATGCTGGACAGGCCGCTTGAGGCGCCAGTCTGCTACACCTTTAAGGTGGAACTGGAAAAGTTAAAGGAGAAGCTGGGCAGGTAGCCTGACGATTTTAAGGTGGAACGGAGAAAGCTAAAACCTGAACCGGGACAGGAAGCCAGGTGATGGTCTAAACGCCCATTACAGGAACCCTGTTCTGGATAGTGTGAAGGCCACTGCTACTGTTCTAGCTAATATCCATGGTTCTAGATAGCCGTGATCTATACAGGGTCAGAGGTCAGACAGTGAAGAACACAGAGCAGGGGTTTGGTCTTAAACATGTTTATTGATGTGTTGAACAGGATGTAGCACCTCCACCTCCACCTCCACCTCCAATACACCTTCAATAAAGCACAGGGCTGTATTCAGGGTTCCGCGCCGGTGTGGAACAGTACACAAGGATCTTTACTGGACTCGGTTAAAGTACCTAGACATGGTTTGGGTCCCACACAGGAGAACCATAGTGCACATACGACACGCTTTACTGGGAGAACCAGAGTTCCATCTCACACCACACGCTTTACTTGGAGAACCAGGGTTCCGTCTCACACGACGTGCTTTACTCCGAGAACCAGAGTTCCGTCTCACACCGCACGCTTTACTCCGAGAACCAGAGTTCCGTCTCACGCGGCGCGCCTTACTCAGAGAACCAGAGTTCCGTCTCACACGGCACGCCTTACTTGGAGAACCAGAGTTCCGTCTCACACCGCACGCTTTACTTGGAGAACCAGAGTTCTGTCTCACACGACACGCTTTACTCTGAGAACCAGAGTTCCGTCTCACATGGCACGCCTTACTTGGAGAACCAGAGTACCGTCTCACACAACACGCCTTACTCAGAGAACCAGAGTTCCGTCTCACGCGGGACGCTTTACTCCGAGAACCAGAGTTCTGTCTCACACGGGACGCTTTACTCCGAGAACCAGAGTTCCGTCTCACACAACACGCCTTACTTGGAGAACCAGAGTTCCGTCTCACATGCGACACGCTTTACTGGGAGAACCAGAGTTCCGTCTCACATGGCACGCCTTACTTGGAGAACCAGAGTTCCGTCTCACACCGCACGCTTTACTCTGAGAACCAGAGTTCCGTCTCAAGCAGCACGCCTTACTTGGAGAACCAGAGCTGTCTACCTCACCCGCTTTGAGACGGGACGAAACCTTTTCTGGTTCCTTCTCATCGGCCCTGCCTTACTAAAACCCGCAGTTCCGTCTCACGCAGCACGCCTTACTTGGAGAACCAGAGTTCTTGTCTCACATGCGACACGCTTTACGGGAGAACCGAGTTCCGAGTCCCATGGCACCCTTACTTGGAGAACAGAGGGTCTGGACACCGCACGCTTTAGCCTGAGAACCAGAGTTCCGTCTCACCACGCACGCTTTACGGGTGTGAACCAGAGGTTCCGTCTCACTGGCACCCTAGTGGAGAACCAGGTTTCTCACACTGGCACGCTTTTCTCTGTGAACCAGAGTTCCGTCTCAAGCACGCACGCCTCCACTTGCAAACCAGCATTTGAGACAGGCGCTTTAGTCTGAGAACCATGGTTGGAGCTTCAGGTGACACGCTTTACTGGGAGAACCAGAGTTCCGTCTCACACCGCACGCTTACCAGAACCTGAGCACTCAGCAGGGTGTGGACATGTGCTACCTCACCCGCCGTGAGACGGGACGTTCCTTGTTCCGCAGAGCTGGTGTCATCAGCTACCGGACCCGGCCGACCCGGCAGAGCGGCGCCAGGCAACCAGCCTTGTGACCGGACGTAGCGCTACTCACTCCCAGAAACCGCAGGAGAGGGCTAGGACCGAGATAAGCCGTGAGCCGGATAGGGCTGTCTCAGCGCTAATTTTACCATGACTTCTGCTGGGTTTCACCTGGCAGGCGGGTTCTGTGTGCAGATGAGGGACCCTCCACCGCAAACGTTCTGGACAGGCTCCCAGGATGCTGGTGCTTGGTGGATGCACGGTCTGCAGCCCTGGCGCTATGCTAAAAACCACTCCAGAATTCCTACAGACCCCCTAAACACGACAGGGGTCCAGTCCAGTCACCGATAATCAACAGCACACCGGTAATCCAGGGAACGGGGTCTGGGTCAAAGGTCATAAGGCATCATTCGGACCTGAGCTTGCCTCTGTGAAGGCACACAGGGTGCTGGAGAGCACTTCCTGGTTCACAAGGCACCCGTCCATCATGGCATCCTCCGACAGGCGAGAGCGGGACGAGGCAGGAAGTCCATCCCAGCGTTTCTCCGCGGGCGACACGGAGAGGTAAAGCTACTTGGCTTCTGCACTTTGGCAACTAAGACTGTAGTGAGCCGACAGAGCAGTGATGTCACAGTGAGGGCGGGGCACTCCAGCTCCGGGAGCCAATCGGAGTGCACCGAGGCGAGGCACATTTGGTGGTACCGTTCTGGCGCGCTGTTTGAGGCACGCTGTAGTGTTCAGTCAACTTCATTAACGCTGTTCAGTCACATGTCTGATCCTGAAACTTCCGATCAAGTCTTTTACGGGATTAAGGACTGTAGTGTAGTAATACTGAGCTCACACACTCGGCCGGGCGCACACCGACGGGCGGGCACACCCGACGGGCGGGCACACACACTCGGCCGGGCGCACACCCGACGGGCGGGCACACACACTCGGCCAGGCTTACACCCAACACAAACATACTAACACAAGCAAATGTGCTGCTTATATTCCTGTGGTGGGTTTAACGTACAGTACACAAGGGGGCGCCAATAATCTAAACAACCGCTGTTACTCCACACTGCCACAACAATAAACATATAAACAAACAATAAACTGGTGGAGTACATGGTGTTCAGTAACGCTGTAGTGTACCCGGCGTTTAAGAAAATGCATGCTACAGCGCCCCCTTACTGCTACACTCAGAATACAGACGCCGGGCTGCAGAACTCCAACAGCTTCACAACATATGACATTCTGACAGACTGTAATACACTACAGGAAGCGTAGGGGGCGATACGACCACACGCTCATTCTGACAGACTGTAATACACTACAGGAAGCGTAGGGGGCGATACGACCCACATGCTCATTCTGACAGACTGTAATACACTACAGGAAGCGTAGGGGGCGATACGACCCGCACGCTCATTCTGACAGACTGTAATACACTACAGGAAGTGTAGGGGGCGATACGACCCACACGCTCATTCTGACAGACTGTAATACACTACAGGAAGTGTAGGTGGCGATACGACCCACACGCTCATTCTGACAGACTGTAATACACTACAGGAAGTGTAGGGGGCGATACGACCCACACGCTCATTCTGACAGACTGTAATACACTACAGGAAGTGTAGGGGGCGATACGACCACACGCTCATTCTGACAGACTGTAATACACTACAGGAAGTGTAGGGGGCGATACGACCACACGCTCATTCTGACAGACTGTAATACACTACAGGAAGCGTAGGGGGCGATACGACCCGCACGCTCATTCTGACAGACTGTAATACACTACAGGAAGTGTAGGGGGCGATATGACCCACACGCTCATTCTGACAGACTGTAATACACTACAGGAAGTGTAGGGGGCGATACGACCCAGCACGCTCGTTCTGATAGACTGTAATACACTACAGGGAGCGTAGGGGGCGATACGACCCACACGCTCATTCTGATAGACTGTAATACACTACAGGAAGTGTAGGGGGCGATACGACCCACACGCTCATTCTGACAGACTGTAATACACTACAGGAAGCGTAGGGGGCGATACGACCCACACGCTCGTTCTGATAGACTGTAATACACTACAGGGAGCGTAGGGGGCGATACGACCCGCACGGTCATTCTGACAGACTGTAATACACTACAGGAAGTGTAGGGGGCGATACGACCCACACGCTCATTCTGACAGACTGTAATACAGTACAGGAAGTGTAGGGGGCGATACGACCCACACGGTCATTCTGACAGACTGTAATACACTACAGGAAGTGTAGGGGGCGATAAGACTTCTATCGTTTTATATAACGCGCTCTGTGAGAACCTGAAATCGATGTGGTGAATGTCATATGTCATTAGGCTGTGGTATATTTGTCATATTGCCCACCACAGCACTTGCTTGTGTTGCTTAAGTTGTTTGGGTAAGTTTCTGGCCACACACACCCACACACCCCCCCCCCACACACACCCACCCTCTGTGGTGGTTATAAGAGCACACATTTCTTGGCCTGTTTCTTGGCGTTGGGGTACAGCACGGCTCGGACTGCTTCGTTAAACACCTCCCGCACGCCCTCCTGCATCAGCGCTGAGCACTCTAGGTAGCGCACGGCGCCAATGGAGCGGGCGAGTGCGGTGCCCTGCTGCGGCGTAGTGGGGGTCAGACCCTGCTCCCTCAGCCGCTCCAGCGTCTCCCGATCCGACCGCAGATCCCGCTTGGTGCCCACCAGGAGGACAGGAACGCCCGGGCAGTGGTGACTGACCTCCGGGTGCCACTTATGTCGGACGTTGGCATGAGACGAGGGACTGGCAACGGAGAAGCAGATGATGAAGACGTGCGTCTGCGGGTACGAGAGCGTCCGCAGCCGGTCGTACTCCTCCTGACCGGCCGTGTCCCACAGGTTCAGGCTGACCGCACGCCCGTCCACGCAGGTCTGCGTGCTGTAGTTGTCGAAGACGGTGGGGATGTACTCATCGGGGAACGCGTTGGTGGTGTAGGAAATCAGCAGGCAGGTCTTACCCACCGCACCGTCACCCACCACCACACACTTCACCGTCTGCATCCTGAGGGGAGGAGGGGGCGGGGTCACCTGAGGAAAGAAAAATAGATAAAGGAGGTGTACAAACACCCTGAGGAGGTGTACAGACACACCGAGGAGGTGTACAGACACACTGAGGAGGTGTACAGGCAGACCGAGGAGGTGTACAGACAGACCGAGGAGGTGTACAGACAGACCGAGGAGGTGTACAGACAGACCGAGGAGGTGTACAGACAGACCGAGGAGGTGTACAGACAGACCGAGGAGGTGTACAGACAGACAGAGGAGGTGTACAGACAGACCGAGGAGGTGTACAGACACACCGAGGAGGTGTACAGACAGACCGAGGAGGTGTACAGACAGACCGAGGAGGTGTACAGGCAGACCGAGGAGGTGTACAGACAGGCAGACCGAGGAGGTGTACAGACAGACCGAGGAGATGTACAGACAGACAGAGGAGGTGTACAGACAGACCGAGGAGATGTACAGGCAGACCGAGGAGATGTACAGGCAGACCGAGGAGGTGTACAGACAGACAGAGGAGGTGTACAGACAGACAGAGGAGGTGTACAGACAGACAGAGGAGGTGTACAGACAGACAGAGGAGGTGTACAGACAGACAGAGGAGGGGAACAGACACCCTGAGGAGGTGTACAGACAGACAGAGGAGGTGTACAGACACACAGAGGAGGTGTACAGACACACAGAGGAGGTGTACAGACAGACAGAGGAGGTGTACAGACACACCGAGGAGGTGTACAGACACCCTGAGGAGGTGTACAGACAGACAGAGGAGGTGTACAGACACCCTGAGGAGGTGTACAGACAGACAGACAGAGGAGGTGTACAGACACCCTGAGGAGGTGTACAGACAGACAGAGGAGGTGTACAGACACCCTGAGGAGGTGTACAGACAGACAGAGGAGATGTACAGATACCCTGAGGAGATGTACAGACACACAGAGGAGGTGTACAGACAGACAGAGGAGGTGTACAGACACACCGAGGAGGTGTACAGACAGACAGAGGAGGTGTACAGACACACCGAGGAGGTGTACAGACAGACAGAGGAGATGTACAGATACCCTGAGGAGGTGTACAGACACCCTGAGGAGGTGTACAGACACACCGAGGAGGTGTACAGACAGACAGAGGAGGTGTACAGGCAGACCGAGGAGGTGTACAGACACCCTGAGGAGGTGTACAGACACACAGAGGAGGTGTACAGACAGACAGAGGAGGTGTACAGACACACCGAGGAGGACCTGTGGTGCTGTAAGGCGGGTATACTCACAGGGCTCGGGGCGACTCACAGCAGACCGTTGTGCTCATAGCAGCTCCAGCTAATGCTAAGCTAATGCTAAGCTAACGGAGGCTAAACAGGGATGCTCGCATTCTTCAAACCCGGGAACAAGTTACCAAGCGCGGCGAACAGCCGGGGGGCAGCCTGCGTGTCCTCGGACGGCCGGAAGTGACCCGCACGGACTCTCCGAGTGTCCGAGTCGAGCTGGCGGGACTTTCAGAACTGCGTTACTGAGACATTAATCCGGACTCCCGTTGTCCGACTGCAGACATCCGGGCACCGCGCGCAAACCCGGGGGACACGCCCACGGCGCAGGGCATTCTGGTACATGTAGTCGGTCCTCTGTGCTGCTCCGTGTCACACCGTGTCTCCGTGCGGCCGTGGTGTGACCGTGAAGCCTGGACAGGGGCGAACACCACTGACGTGTCACTGAGCTGGTCTGCGTCTCCCCTGGAAACACAATCACAGCCTCTGTGGCGGGAAACAAAGCCCAGTTCATACGGAGCTGCTGGTTCTGACCGTGTGTGTGAGTGTGTGTGAGTATGAGTGTGTGTGTGTGTGTGTGTGTGTGTGTGAGTGTGCGAGTGTGTGTGAGTGTGTGTGTGTGTGTGTGTGTGTGTGTGTGTGTGTGCGAGTGTGTGTGTGTGTGAGTGTGCGAGTGTGTGTGTGTGTGTGTGTGTGTGTGTGTGTGTGTGTGTGTGTGTGTGTGTGTGTGTGTGTGAGTGTGTGTGTGTGTGTGTGTGTGTGTGTGTGTGTGTGTGTGTGGGTTGTGACTCTATAGCTGACAGCATCTACAGTGACATCATCATTACAGGGATGAAGTAATCATGGTTAGCCAATCAGCTGTGAGAGCCCTCTCTCATTAGAACCTCCATTGAACACTCGGCCGGTCGGCAGTACAGCAGGTCGGTTTTATTGATTATTGATTATTAGGTACAGTCAGGTCCACTGAGACTCCATCACAACACACACAGCAGTTACAGGGTCACTTCACCCGCTCGGGTCAC
>JAMWET010001898.1:30000-35000 GCA_024036415.1 Prochilodus magdalenae | reverse complement strand
CACCACCACCACCACCACCACCATCATTATCATCATCATCACCATCATCCTCACCATCACCACCAACACCAACACCATCACCATCATCTTCATCATCACTACTACCATCATCATCATCATCCTCACCATCACCATCAACACCACCAACACCATCACCATCATCACCATCAACACCATCATCACCACCAGCATCATCATCATCATCATCATCACCACCACCATCATCATCATCATCATCATCACCATCATCATCACCATCAACACCATCATCACCACCACCATCATCATCATCATCATCATCATCATCATCACCATCATCACCACCACCATCAACACCATCACCATCATCATCATCACCATCACCATCACCATCACCATCACCATCATCATCATCATCACCATCATCACCATCACCATCATCATTATTATTATTACTCTATCAGCACCCACCCATTCTGATCCCTCCTTCACAGCCTCCTTCATTCTCTTTCCCTCCATCCCTCCTCCGTCACCACCACCATCCCCCACCCTGTCTTCCTCTGGGACCCCCTACATACCAATAGCCCCCTTAAAGCAATAGTGTGCTAAACAAACCCCACCAGATCTGGTCACTAAGCCCAGACGAGTTCCGAGCTGCTGTAGTTCCTGTTGTCGGCCTCTAGAGGGAGCCAGTCCACAGTGCTGGTCTGTAGAGGAGGAGCCTGGTCAGATTCCTGCTGCTGGTGTTGGGCTAAAGGGGAATCCCACCACCGTTAAGGATTGGGTGGGCGGGATTGCTTTCCCACAGCTGCACACACAGTCTGACAAACTGTACGCTCCACACACCAGTGCTAGTGTTAGGATAATCAGGCTGTACCCTCCACACACCAGTGCTAGTGTTAGGATAATCAGGCTGTACCCTCCACACACCAGTGCTAGTGTTAGGATAATCAGGCTGTACCCTCCACACACCAGTGCTAGTGTTAGGATAATCTGACTGTACCCTCCACACACCAGTGCTAGTGTTAGGATAATCAGGCTGTACCCTCCACACACTAGTGCTAGTGTTAGGATAATCTGACTGTACCCTCCACACACCAGTGCTGGTGTTAGGATAATCTGGCTGTACGCTCCACACGCCAGAAGGGGTGAAGGAACAGTGTTGGTGATGGATGAAGGGATATAGGAACAGTGTTGGTGCTGGATGAAAGGATATAGGAACAGTGTTGGTGCTGGATGAAGGAGCAGTGTTGGTGCTGGATGAAGGAGCAGTGTTGATGATGGATGAAGGAACAGTGTTGGTGATGGATGAAGGAACAGTGTTGGTGATGGATGAAGGAGCAGTGTTGGTGATGGATGAAGGAACAGTGTTGGTGATGGATGAAGGAACAGTGTTGGTGATGGATGAAGGAACAGTGTTGGTGATGGATGAAGGAACAGTGTTGGTGATGGATGAAGGAACAGTGTTGGTGATGGATGAAGGAACAGTGTTGGTGATGGATGAAGGAGCAGTGTTGGTGCTGGATGAAGGAGCAGTGTTGGTGCTGGATGAAGGAACAGTGTTGGTGATGGTTGAAGGAACAGTGTTGGTGATGGATGAAGGAACAGTGTTGGTGATGGATGAAGGAACAGTGTTGGTGATGGATGAAGGAACAGCGTTGGGGATGGATGAAGGAACAGTGTTGGTGATGGATGAAGGAACAGTGTTGGTGCTGGATGAAGGAGCAGTGTTGGTGCTGGATGAAGGGATATAGGAACAGTGTTGGTGCTGGATGAAGGAGCAGTGTTGGTGCTGGATGAAGGGATATAGGAACAGTGTTGGTGTTGGATGAAGGATCAGTGTTGGTGCTGGATGAAGGAGCAGTGTTGGTGCTGGATGAAGGAGCAGTGTTGGTGCTGGATGAAGGGATATAGGAACAGTGTTGGTGCTGGGTGAAGGAGCAGTGTTGGTGCTAAATGAAGGGATATAGGAACAGTGTTGGTGCTGGATGAAGGAGCAGTGTTGGTGCTGGATGAAGGGATATAGGAACAGTGTTGGTGCTGGATGAAGGAGCAGTGTTGGTGCTGGATGAAGGAGCAGTGTTGGTGCTGGATGAAGGAGCAGTGTTGGTGCTGGATGAAGGGATATAGGAACAGTGTTGGTGCTGGATGAAGGAGCAGTGTTGGTGCTGGATGAAGGGATATAGGAACAGTGTTGGTGCTGGATGAAGGAGCAGTGTTGGTGCTGGATGAAGGGATATAGGAACAGTGTTGGTGCTGGATGAAGGAGCAGTGTTGGTGCTGGATGAAGGAGCAGTGTTGGTGCTGGATGAAGGAGCAGTGTTGGTGCTGGATGAAGGGATATAGGAACAGTGTTGGTGCTGGATGAAGGGATATAGGAACAGTGTTGGTGCTGGATGAAGGGATATAGGAACAGTGTTGGTGCTGGATGAAGGAACAGTGTTGGTGATGGATGAAGGAACAGCGTTGGTGATGGATGAAGGAACAGTGTTGGTGATGGATGAAGGGATATAGGAACAGTGTTGGTGCTGGATGAAGGAACAGTGTTGGTGATGGATGAAGGGATATAGGAACAGTGTCGGTGCTGGATATAGGGATGTTGTGCTGTTGTGTCCCTCTGTGTTCAGGTTCTCAGTGATGGAGATGGGAGCGTGCTGGAGCTGTTGTGGAGTCCTCGTGGGGTGTACACCTGAGGCTGTGTGCTGTGCAGTGGCTCCCTCTGCAGGTCTGGATGACGAACCCGTTAAGCGTGTTGGGTGTCTGTGTCTGAGCGCGGCAGGCTCAGTGTTCTGGTGCTGGTCGGAGCTGGAATCCGTGAGCTGCTGCCGCTTGAGTCGCGCTTCAGAGCCGAGTGCAGCGCTTTAGCCGTGTAGCGGATGGACGCTAAGGCCATCGGTGCTGCGGCTGGACACAGTCTGGACAGAGGCCTGGACATGGACATGGCCAGAGCTGACGCTGGGCTCAGCGAGCGCTCCATACTCCTCCCCTTCGCTCCGCGGTCTCGCTCCTTCCCTGACTTTACTTTCTCTTTCTCCTTCCTCTCCTTCTCTCTCTCTCTCTTCTCTCTCTCTTTCTCCTTCTTCTCCTTCTCTCTCTCGTTCTCCTTCCTCTCCTTCTTTCTTTCTTTCTCCTTCTTCTCTTTCTCTCTCTCTAGCATCTCTCTCTCCTTCTCCCCTTTCTCTTTCCTCTCTTTGTCGTTTTCAGCCTTCTGTTTCTCTCTCACCTCCTTCTCTCTCTCCTCTCCCTCTTTCTCCCTCCTCTCCTTCTCTCTTCTCTCTCTGTCCTTCTCAGCCTTCTGTTTCTCTCTCTTCTCCTTCTCTCTCTGATCTTTCTCCTTTCTGCTGGATGCCCTGTCCAGCAGTCGTTTCAGTGGTTGTGGGAGTTTAGCCTTTGGTCCTTCCCTTTCAGAAGCCCCGCCCACTGTCCCCGAGTGGGTCACAATTTGCTGACCAATCATGGGGAGCGGTAGGCGGGATGTGCGGGGAAGGGGAGTGGCCGTGTGTGTCCTACTTTGACTCTGACTGACGTGCCTCGTCGTCCACTCGTCCAGCTTCCCCCTCTGCCTCCTGCTCGTATGAGATGATGTCACCGCTCTGACTTCTGGCTCCGCCTCCTCCAACCTCTCTCCTGTCTGCTGTGTCTTGTCTTCCTGGTCTGCTCCTCCTGTGGGTGGAGCTAAGCTGCTGTAGGACCGAAGGCCTGAGACTAGTATATGCGTCTCACCCACATGTGGGCGGAGTCTAACACCGGGCGTGTGGCTCGGGGACAGGTTGCGGGGTGAGTGGCCGGAGCTCCTCGCTGACCCTGGTGTAGGGGATGGGGAGGCGAGACGGGTCCGCTCAGGTTCAGTCCGGGTCGCCACATCTTTCTTAGCCGCTTCATTGCTAGCTGCTACGCTATCAGGAACCTCCTCCTGTGTTCTAGCTTCATTTCCTGGAGGGCTGTGTTCCGCTGGGGTCTCGAGCAGGCTGTGGAACAGATACAGAGGAATCAGTCTTCTAAGGAATGACCACTGATCACGGAGCATGGTCAAGAACCTCCGGTCACCCATCGTACACTTCAGTATTCCACACACTTCAGTATTCTGCACACCTCAGTATTCCGCACACCTCAGTATTCTGCACACCTCAGTATTCTGCACACCTCAGTATTCCGCACACTTCAGTATTCTGCACACCTCAGTATTCCGCACACTTCAGTATTCTGCACACCTCAGTATTCCGTACACTTCAGTATTCTGCACACCTCAGTATTCTGCACACTTCAGTATTCCGCACACCTCAGTATTCCTTACACTTCAGTATTCCGCACAGCTCAGTATTCTGCACACCTCAGTATTTCGTACACTTCAGTATTCCGCACACTTTAGTATGCCTCACATTTCAGTATTTCTCACATTTCAGTATTCTGCATAAATCAGTATTCCATAACCTTCAGTATTCCTCACACTTCGGTATTCCATAACCTTCAGTATTCCTCACACTTCGGTATTCCATAACCTTCAGTATTCCTCACACTTCGGTATTCCATAACCTTCAGTATTCCTCACACTTCGGTATTCCATAACCTTCAGTATTCCATGCACTTCCCTCTTATTCCTTGTCTGTATATCCGTGTCATCCTCACATATCCCTGTTTCCATGAAAACAGGTGTCAAGAGTGTGGACAGTGACAGTCCTCGGGCATGACATGGAAATGGTGTGTGGGAAAACCCCGGGAAACGGCCCTGTCAGTCATTCCGACTGTCCTGTCATATTCACGCAGTGTAAAACGTTCCTGAGTGTGCTTACATGCCCTCAAAAATCTGATAACTGCAGAGAATCAGATTTCGTCAGTAGTTAACTCACTGCGTTTACATGCACTTGAGTAATCAGATACGGGAAACTCCGGTGACCATGTGACTAAGGCAGCATTCTGCTTTGTAACCCGCCAGTAAACTCACGGAATAAGACGCGGTGTGAACGCAACATACATCTTTCTAGACATCGAGTCACCAGATACACACACATCATCCAGACGAT
>JAMWET010001898.1:15000-25000 GCA_024036415.1 Prochilodus magdalenae | reverse complement strand
AGCCCTGAAACTCATCACCTAACCCCAACACCCTCACCCAAACCCTGACCCAACCAAAGCCCTGAAACTCATCACCCAACACATCATCTCACCCAAAGAATGACTGACCCACTATAAGAAACCCTGAAAGTCATCACCTAACCCAACACCCCTCCAACACAAACTCTGACCCAACAAAGCCCTGAAACTCATCACCAAACACAACACCCTCACCCAAACTCTGACCCACCAAAGCCCTGAAACTCATCACCTAACCCCAACACCCTCACCCAAACTCTGACCCAACCAAAGCCCTGAAACTCATCACCTAACCCCAACACCCTCACCCAAACTCTGACCCAACCAAAGCCCTGAAACTCATCACCCAACCCCAACACCCTCAACCAAACTCTGACCCAACCAAAGCCCTGAAACTCATCACCTGACCCCAACACCCTCACCCAAACTCTGACCCAACCAAAGCCCTGAAACTCATCACCTAACCCCAACACCCTCACCCAAACTCTGACCCAACCAAAGCCCTGAAACTCATCACCTAACCCCAACACCCTCACCCAAACTCTGACCCAACCAAAGCCCTGAAACTCATCACCCAACACATCATCTCACCCAAACTCTGACCCAACCAAAGCCCTGAAACTCATCACCTAACCCCAACACCCTCACCCAAACTCTGACCCAACCAAAGCCCTGAAACTCATCACCTAACCCCAACACCCTCACCCAAACCCTGACCCAACCAAAGCCCTGAAACTCATCACCTGACCCCAACACCCTCACCAAAACTCTGACCCAACCAAAGCCCTGAAACTCATCACCTGACCCCAACACATCATCTCACCCAAACTCTGACCCAACCAAAGCCCTGAAACTCATCACCCAACACATCATCTCACCCAAACTCTGACCCAACCAAAGCCCTGAAACTCATCACCCAACACATCATCTCACCCAAACTCTGACCCAACCAAAGCCCTGAAACTCATCACCCAACACATCATCTCACCCAAACTCTGACCCACCAAAGCCCTGAAACTCATCACCTAACCCCAACACCCTCACCCAAACTCTGACCCAACCAAAGCCCTGAAACTCATCACCCAACCCCAACACCCTCACCCAAACTCTGACCCAACCAAAGCCCTGAAACTCATCACCTAACCCCAACACCCTCACCCAAACTCTGACCCAACCAAAGCCCTGAAACTCATCACCTAACCCCAACACCCTCACCCAAACTCTGACCCAACCAAAGCCCTGAAACTCATCACCTAACACGTCATCTCACCCAAACTCTGACCCAACCAAAGCCCTGAAACTCATCACCTAACACGTCATCTCACCCAAACTCTGACCCAACCAAAGCCCTGAAACTCATCACCTAACCCCAACACCCTCACCCAAACTCTGACCCAACCAAAGCCCTGAAACTCATCACCTAACCCCAACACCCTCACCCAAACTCTGACCCAACCAAAGCCCTGAAACTCATCACCTAACCCCAACACATCATCTCACCCAAACTCTGACCCAACCAAAGCCCTGAAACTCATCACCTAACCCCAACACCCTCACCCAAACTCTGACCCAACCAAAGCCCTGAAACTCATCACCTAACCCCAACACCCTCACCCAAACTCTGACCCAACCAAAGCCCTGAAACTCATCACCTAACACGTCATCTCACCCAAACTCTGACCCAACCAAAGCCCTGAAACTCATCACCCAACACATCATCTCACCCAAACTCTGACCCAACCAAAGCCCTGAAACTCATCACCTAACCCCAACACCCTCACCCAAACTCTGACCCACCAAAGCCCTGAAACTCATCACCCAACCCCAACACCCTCACCCAAACTCTGACCCAACCAAAGCCCTGAAACTCATCACCTAACCCCAACACCCTCACCCAAACTCTGACCCAACCAAAGCCCTGAAACTCATCACCTAACCCCAACACCCTCACCCAAACTCTGACCCAACCAAAGCCCTGAAAACTCATCACCTAACCACAACACCCTCACCCAAACTCTGACCCAACCAAAGCCCTGAAACCCATCATCACCTAACCCCCAAACACCCTCACCCAAACTCATCACCTGACCCAACACACCTCAAAACTCTGACCCAAACTCATCAATAAACTAACCCCAACACCCTCACCCAAACTCTGACCCGACCAAAGCCCTGAAACTCATCACCTAACCCCAACACCCTCACCCAAACTCTGACCCGACCAAAGCCCTGAAACTCATCACCTAACCCCAACACCCTCACCCAAACTCTGACCCGACCAAAGCCCTGAAACTCACCATCACCTAACACCTCAACACCCCCAACCAAACTCTGACCCAACCAAAAGCCCTGAAACTCATCACCCCAACCCCAACACCCTCACCCAAACTCTGACCCAAACCAAAGCCCTGAAACTCATTACATAACACCCACCACATCATCGACCCTAAAAACTCTGACACCCAACCAAAAAGCCCTGAAACTCATCACCTAAACCCCAACACCCAAAAGGGCTAACCCAAACTCCTGACCCACCCAAAGCCCTGAAACTCATCACCCTAACCCAGTGCAACACACCTCACCCAAACTCTGACCCAACCAAAGCCCTGAAACACTCATCACACTAACCCCAACCACCCTCACCCCCCACCCAACTCTGACCGACAACCAAAGCCCGAAAACTCATCACCTAACCCCAACACCCTCACCCAAAACTCTGACCAACCAAAGCCCTGAAACTCATCACCTAACCCCAACACCCTCACCCAAACTCTGACCCCAACCAAAGCCCTGAAACTCATCACCTAACCCCAACACCCTCACCCAAACTCTGACCCAACCAAAGCCCTGAAACTCATCACCTAACCCCAACACCCTCACCCAAACTCTGACCCAACCAAAGCCCTGAAACTCATCACCTAACCCCAACACCCTCACCCAAACTCTGACCCAACCAAAGCCCGGAAACCTCATCACCATAAACCCAACAGCCCAACTCTCACCCAAACTCTGACCCAACCAAAGCCCTGAAACTCATCACCCAACACATCATCTCCCCAAACCCTCACCCAAACTCTCAGACCCAACCAACCCAAACTCTGAAACCCCCTGAAACTCATCACCTGACCCCAACACCCTCACCCAAACTCTGACCCAACCAAAGCCCTGAAACTCATCACCTAACCCCAACACCCTCACCCAAACTCTGACCCAACCAAAGCCCTGAAACTCATCACCTGACCCCAACACCCTCACACCCAAACACACACCCAACCAAAGCCCTGAAACTCATCACCTAACCCCAACACCCTCACCCAAACTCTGACCCAACCAAAGCCCTGAAACTCATCACCTAACCCCAACACCCTCACCCAAACTCTGACCCAACCAAAGCCCTGAAACTCATCACCTAACCCCAACACCCTCACCCAAACTCTGACCCAACCAAAGCCCTGAAACTCATCACCCAACACGTCATCTCACCCAAACTCTGACCCACCAAAGCCCTGAAACTCATCACCTGACCCCAACACCCTCACCCAAACTCTGACCCAACCAAAGCCCTGAAACTCATCACCTGACCCCAACACCCTCACCCAAACTCTGACCCAACCAAAGCCCTGAAACTCATCACCTAACCCCAACACCCTCACCCAAACTCTGACCCAAACAAAGCCCTGAAACTCATCACCTAACCCCAACACCCTCACCCAAACTCTGACCTAACCAAAGCCCAGAAACTCATCACCTGACCCCAACACCCTCACCCAAACTCTGACCCAAACAAAGTCCTGAAACTCATCACCTAACCCCAACACCCTCACCCAAACTCTGACCCAGTGGATGGAAAGTAAACCAGCCACTCTCCCACACAAGCCCAGATTCGCTCCTGCATGTGGCTGATTGGGAAAATGCCCCTGGACTATCAAACCCCTCACCCCACCAAACCCCATACCCAGGAGCCCTTTTCCTACTCAGACTCCTCATACAACGCTGAGACCCAACCCTGAGTACGCGCAATCATGGAACACACACCTCTTCAAATGATGCAGGAAGATCCCCACCTTCAGACTTCTGTTCCCCTCCAGAATAGAGATCTGAGGAAAGGAGAGAGGAGGAATCAATCCCAGGCCCGGTTCCCTGCTCTAACTCCCCTGGCTCAGCAGGGAGACCCGACGCACTCAAACAGTCAGACAGATTCAGACAGCCTGTCTCACCCTCTCCGGCGTGTTCTGCCGAGGCACGTCTGTGTTAGTGTGCTTATCTCCAGCACGGTGACCTCTGACCCCAGGAACTTTGATCTGGTGACCCTGTTGCTGTCCGAAAAGCTCATCTAGTGAACTGAGGTCGATTAGAAACTCGTCTGATTTGGTCCACACGCTGCGCCTGCCCTCCACTCGCTCCTGAGGAATCCGCTCCCAGAACACACTCCGTAGCCGCCCGGAACCAGAACCGGACCTGGAACTGAGTGAGAGGGACGGTGGGGGTGGTGGCAGGGGTGGCGGTGGTGGGGGCGGTGGGGGTGGTAGCAGTGGAGCAACAGCTTGAGCCATTGGTGAAGACGATTGTCGACGATTGTTGTTTTGTGCTAATGATGATGATGAAGGTTCTACGAGGAAGGTGCTCTGAGGAACATGCTCTCACTGCGCTAGTGGTCCGAATCTGACTGAGGACAAACACAGGATCAGTAAACAGTACACCAGCAGGACACCAGCAAAGAAACACAAGTACCCGGTTCCTTCCTCACTTCCTTCACGCCAGGGAACAGGTGGTTCTAGCACCAAAGCTACAAGGCTAATGTAGCTACGAAGTACTGGATGCTTCCACCCTACCAGTTAGCACGATGCTAACTGCATGCCTAAGTCTTCATCATCAAAGACTTGTAGTGTGTTTTCTGACGGTGGATGAATCACTGTTGTTTACAAACACAGACTGCACTACATTGATGCTAACTGTAGCATGATGCTAACTGTACATTTCCATTGTTTCCTAGGCGCATTAGCGTGTTAGCTCCAGAGCTAAAAGTAATCTTGGCACCGTGACACAATAGAAGAAGTCATGTTCAGTGTTTTTGTATTTGTCCGAATATCATACGCCCTATTAATATTTCTCTATTACGATCCATATGCTACAGTTATTATATAATGGTAACTGTTTCCTGTTAGCTTGGCGATGTCTGCAGTTTAAACGAGACATATAAACAAGGCTCCGACGTCCTAAACCCGGAAACTGTAATGAGGTATAATGAAAACTAGAGTGGCCCGAGGACAGAGCCCTGTGGTACACCATCCTTATACACATTCCCTGAGGATAACGGCTTCTCTAACAGGCGTTCTAATAATGAGACTCCCGTAGCAGTGACAAATTACACACTCATGGTTAATCCTACAAACGTAAACACACCTGGACAAGCGACCCGTCGTTTTCATGGGGTACGTAGCTGTGACGTAGAGACAGAGCAACCAGCGAGATTTTCTGAGCGGTAAAAGGAGAGACACTGTAAAGGACAAGCTCCATCAAATTCCTCAGACCAGTCATTGACACGGGGTCCGAGGTCCACAGCTCCTGCTCTCTGAGCTTTTGGTTCCTACCCCCATACGGTTCCAGTTCTCCGCAGTGTGGTGGTGGACATGGTGGAGAAGCTCCTAACCGCTGTTCCTTCTTAACCCCGGTTTATATGATGTATCTTTGTACATACATCATGAAGCAGAGCGTAGCGGCTGTCCTTGTTGTCTTTGTGTTGTTAGGTCAGGGGCTAGGTTAGCCAGCATGCTAACCGGCCAATTAAGCTAGCCCCAAATGCAAGCAGTTAGGTTTTCACAAATACCATACAAATATGAGCTTTAACAACCAGCTAGCGTTCCTGGACTGTAAACACGCCCACACGCGAGAACCCGAGGGACCCCGAACACACCCGCAGAGGACAAACCTGGGGACAACCTCCCCTGCTAGTGTGAACGCAGGGTTAAAGGCCAGCAGCACCGTGTGCAGGTTTGTAAGGGACTAGATACCAGCTGATGACGTACCCAGAGGCTTAGATCCAATCATCCTCAGCTAGCGCATGGGGTCAAACACTCACTGCTGGACGGGACTCCCCTAAACGTGTCCAGGAGGTCGCTCCTGAGCGGGGAGAGGTGGTCGCTAGCAGTGTGTGCTGGTCCGGTCACATGCTGAGTAAAGTCAAGGGAGATAGGCACTGTTTATCAATCACCAGTCAAAGAGTCAGCTGACGGTGAGGTCATGCTCCGGGCCGCACAAAGTCTCGCTGGATGCTCTAGGTGGGATCAAGATCCACTCTGGAATCAGTGGCCTATGGGAAGGCTAATCTCAGGATTCCTGGAGCTGAGCGCTAGGAGAACCTCACCACTGCCGCTATAGCGGGACGTAGCCCAGCGCTGGTGTTACTGTCCGACAGGGCGCTCGGGCGGGCACACTGTGAAGTCCTCCTGTAGCTCAGTAGGCTTTAAAGCTAATGCAGACGAGTCATGCTAAACCCCGTACGCTAGCAGGCTAACCCCGCGTGTCCTGCTCAGGTGTACGCTGGAATATGGAGATGCTCTGGTGTGTGGTATTTCAGTAAACCGGTCCAGTAGGTATCCCTAACACAGCACGGTGCAGTTCACCCTCTCACCGCACGGGGGAGCATGCTGCGCTGCCTGAAGGGCGGTTCAGTAATAACTCGGTTCTGCAGGAGTTCTGATTCTGTGGAAACAGAACCGGACTTCATATTGCCCGTTCCCGTTCCACCTTAAATAGTGCAGAATGTGGGTGCTGTGAGATTTAAGGTGGAGGGGGAAGTTCCAGGAGGAGGCTGGAAGGAGGACGGAGTGATGATCACTTACCTCCCCGTGTCTTCCCTAATCCTCCCCTGTCCGGTAACGGGCTGTCACGCCGTCCATCGCTCGTGTCCAAGCTCGCGCGCTCGCGCTGAAAGTCCGGTGCGCGCGCACGCGTCCCGCGCCAGGTCTGCTGAGCTGACTGAGCAGGCAGAACGTTTAGAGACCCCGAGGAGGACAGAGAGGAGCCCCCCTCCATATCAGCCTGGACCCAGACTGACCTCTCCCTCCCTCTCTCCCTCCTTCTCTCCCTCTCTTTTAGACCTCCCCCTTTCTCTTTCTCTCAGCCTCCCTCTCCCCCTCTCCCTCTCTCTTCCTCTCAGACCTCCTCCCCACCTCTCTCTCTCTCTCTTTCTCTCTCTCCCTCTCTCCCTCTTTCTCTCTCTCCCTCTCTCTCTCTCCCTCTCTCTCTCCCTCTCTCCCTCCTTCTCTCCCTCTCTTTTAGACCTCCCCCTTTCTCTCTCTCTCTCTCTCTCTCTCTCTCTCCCTCTCTCTCTCCCTCTCTCTCTCCCTCTCTCCCTCCTTCTCTCTCTCTCTTTTAGACCTCCCCCTTTCTCTTTCTCTCAGCCTCCCTCTCCCCCTCTCCCTCTCTCTTCCTCTCAGACCTCCTCCCCACCTCTCTCTCTCCATCTCTCCCTCTCTCTCTCACTTTCTAACTCTTTCTCTCAGACCTCCCTTTCTCTCTCTCTCTCTCTCTCCCCATCTCTCTCTCCCTCTCTCTCACTTTCTAACTCTTTCTCTCAGACCTCCCTTTCTGTCTCTCTTTTAGACCTTACCTCTTTCTCTTTCTCTCTTAGCCTCCCTCTCCCCTCTTCCTCTCAAACTTCCTCCCCTCTTCATCTCTCATCTCTCTCTCTCTCTCCCTCTCTCCCTCTCTCTCTCCCTCTTTCCCTGTGGGGGTCCTGCCCATTGAAGAACAGGGTAATACAGTACACAGAGAAACAGATGGACTACAGTCTGGACCTGCACACCTACAGAGTGTCCTGTATGGTTGGTGGAGCTGGTGGAGGGGCAGTGGGTGTAGGTCCTGAGTCTGTGGACTCTTTGAGGAACTGTTTATTCAGCATGACTCTCCTGAGTTCCCTGAACACTGGTATCTCTGTGCAGCTGACGATAAAGGGGTTTTCCTGATGCTTTAAATTCCTGAGGTCAGAGGTCATCGCTGAGGAGTGATATGACAGGTTGTGTAAGGGTGTGTGAACACAGTGTACGTGTTTACCACACCAGTAAAGGACTCGGATCATTCGGATCGTTCTGTTCCTTCCTAGACGTGCCTTCCCCGACTCGCACTTACACTGACATTCCTAGAGTCATGTGGTGTCAGTGTGTAGGTCGATTATGAGGGGGCGTTCCCTCAGGGGACGACTTGGGAACGCCCACACCTGTATAAGCTGTGAGGTGTAGTCTCCAGAACCACCCTAGTCTGAAACATTCAGCACCTCCACAGACCGAGACCAAGACCATGATCATACTGATAGGTCTAATATCAGGACGGACTACAGAACCTCCAGGACATTCATCTCTCCTCCACCCACAACCATGCTCTACCTGGGCTCATCAGGGGAGCTCAGAACTGCTGGTTCTGGTTTAAATGAAGAGCGTTCTGTCTGGAGAAAGGAGAACACAGCATCCCAGCATTAGAACCTTGTGAAGCATGGTGGTGGTAGTATCCTGGTTTGGGCCTGTGTTGGTGTGTCTGGACCAGAACAGCTCACCCCCACTGATGGAACAATGAGTTCTGAATTACTCCATCACATTCTAAAGGAGGACTGAATCAGAATATCTGTCTGGGAGCTGGATCTCAGGAGAACCTGGTTCTACCAGGGAGCTGCTAAAGAAGAACAGAGTTAATGTTCTGGAATGACCAAGTCAAAATCCTGACCTTAGTCTAGAACCTGAAGTGAGCGGCTCGTGGGAGGAAACCCACCCATGGCTGGCTGGTCCAGACTCACTCAAGCCTGAAACACTTACAAGCAGAAGAGTTCTGCTACCTGGGGTTCTGTGGTAGGTTCTAGAGGGGCTGTGTTCCTCAGACGTCTTCTTGCTGACATTCATAGAACCCCAGCAAACCAGCTCAGCCTGGAGGTCCTATTGTAGATGCCTCTTGTAGAATGCTGGACTAACACCTCAGCAGCCACCATGCCACAGACACCACGGCAACGTACACCTGTTTCCATAACTACAGATTCAGCAGACGGGTGGACGCCAGGTGTGTTAAGGCGAGGTATGTTTGAGGCTGTGAGTGTGTATCAGACAGACAGGCAGTGTTAGGAAGGGAGTGTGAGGGTGCTGTTCCTGTATGTGTCTAAGTGTGTTTGGGTGTTGAGGGGCGTCGGCGCCGGGTGGAAACAGAAGAGGGAAATGTTCTGTGAGTGTGAGCTTCCGGCTAACATTGTTCTACTGGGCTGGAGCAGACTGAGGCCACCGAGTCACAGGGGGGCGTTTACAGTGCGCACACCAACCGGCACTCCACCAGCTCCACCAACCATACAGGACACTCTGTAGGTGTGCAGGTCCAGACTGTAGTCCATCTGTTTCTCTGTGTACTGTATTACCCTGTTCTTCAATGGTCAGGACCCCCACAGGACCCCCACAGGACCCCCACAGGCCCACCACAGAGCAGGTATGATGTGCCTCCATACAGAACCTCAGAGAACCTTCACAGACACACAAACCATCAGAAACCAACTGGGGTTGGTGTAGCCAGGGAGCCACCCCCACCACATGTGGGAGACAGGGGTTCGAATCCCGGTCTGGGTGACTACGCTAAGCTACACCGATAAGAGTCCCTGGGTTAGACTCCTAACGCTACACTGACCTACCTGTAATCCGATTAACCGCGTTAGGTTGTTAACTACATGTTCCTAAACCTCCACAATCCAGTTTAACCTCCGCACACGCGCACCCCCCCCACACACAATCATACTCACATTTCACAGACACCACACACACACTCTCTCTCAGCCACACACACCCTGTGTATCTGTAACTGAAATCTCTCTTTAAATATTCGCCCACGCTCCAGTGCTCTCACACAGCTGTGCACTTTCAGCACGTCTACTGTCACTTTCATTTCACCTCCTATAAAGACAACACAGCAACATTCCACACACAGCCCTCCTCACACACACACACACACACAGCCC
>JAMWET010001898.1:0-12500 GCA_024036415.1 Prochilodus magdalenae | reverse complement strand
GTGTCACCATATTTGCTTTCCTGTTCCTCAACAACAGTTTGATGGGGGGACATCCCAGCAGTTTGGTAGGGGGCTGTTTAGAAGTGAGTTTGGTCTTAGGGGCAGTCTGGTGGTGGACAGGGCACTTTGGTGGTGGGTGTATGTGGGGGGGTGATGAGTCTATGACGTATCTAGAACCCCCAAAAGGCCTAGAGTGACGTCTTCATTCCGTTTCTAATTGTGTTGCCCAATGGGAGAGCTCGCTCATCTGGATCGTGGTTCCCACTAAGCTGTAGTATTACTGCAGCACAGTCGGAGCGAGGAACACAGTAAACACAGTAAACACGATAAACACGGCTTTCAGACATGCCTGTGGACGTAGGACCCAGCAGAGCATCTGTGAAGATCGAGAAGGCCCTAAGACTCCTCACTGGAAAGCAGGAGTGGTGTGCAGGTGCAGGTACGAGGAATGGGTGTAGGTACGAGGTGGGCGTATGTACTAGGAATGAAGTGATCAGACTGGAATATCTGTGTGTGATAGTGTTCACGCTCCACCAACACACAGACAGACAGTGCAGCGCAGACCTGCTCAGAGGTAGGACATAACACTGCCTCTGTCTCTCTCTCTCTGTCTCACTCTGTCTCTTTCTCTCTCTCAGTCACTCTGCTTCTGTCTCTCTCTCTCTCTCTCTCTCTCTCTCTCTCTCTCTCTCTCTGTCTCTCACTCTGTTTCTTTCTCACTCTGTCTCTTTCTTTCTCTGTCTCTTTCTCTCTCTCTGTAGGAGAGTGTGTGTGTTCCTTAATGCTATTCAGGGAACCAGTCTGAGTTTGTGTGGTTGTATGTGTATATGTGTGGTTGTATGTGTATATGTGTGGTTGTATGTGTATATGTGTGGTTGTATATGTGTATATGTGTGGTTGTATGTGTATATGTGTGGTTGTATATGTATATGCATGGTTGTATATGTGTATATGTGTGGTTATATGTGTATATGTGTGGTTGTATATGTGTGGTTGTATATGTGTGGTTGTATATGTGTATATGTGTGGTTGTATGTGTATATGTGTGGTTTTATATGTATATGCATGGTTGTATATGTATATGTGTGGTTGAATGTGTATATGTGTGGTTATAAGTGTATATGTGTGGTTGTAAATGTATATGTGTGGTTGTATATGTGTGGTTGTATGTGTATATGTGTGGTTGTATATGTGTATATGTGTGGTTGTATATGTGTATATGTGTGGTAGTTTATGTGTGGTTGTATATGTGTGGTTGTATGTGTATATGTGTGGTAGTTTATGTGTGGTTGTATGTGTGTATGTGTATATGTGTGGTTGTACATGAATATGTGTGGTTGTATATGTATATGTGTGGTTGTATGTGTATATGTGTGGTTGTATGTGTATATGTGTGGTTGTATATGTGTAGATGTGTGGTTGTATGTGTATATGTGTGGTTGTATATGTATATGTGTGGTTGTATGTGTATATGTGTGGTTGTATATGTGTGGTTGTATGTGTATATGTGTGGTTGTATATGTGTATATGTGTGGTTGTATATGAATATGTGTGGTTGTATGTGTATATGTGTGGTTGTATATGTGTGGTTGTATGTGTATATGTGTGGTTGTATGTGTATATGTGTGGTTGTATATGTGTATATGTGTGGTTGTATATGTGTATATGTGTGGTTGTATATGTGTATATGTGTGGTTGTATATGTGTATATGTGTGGTTGTATATGTATATGCATGGTTGTATGTGTATATGTGTGGTTGTATATGTGTGGTTGTATGTGTATATGTGTGGTTGTATGTGTGTGGTTGTATATGTGTGGTTGTATGTGTATATGTGTGGTTGTATATGTGTATATGTGTGGTTGTATATGTGTATATGTGTGGTTGTATATGTATATGTGTGGTTGTATGTGTATATGTGTGGTTGTATGTGTATATGTGTGGTTGTATGTGTATATGTGTGGTTGTATATGTGTGGTTGTATGTGTATATGTGTGGTTGTATATGTGTGGTTGTATGTGTATATGTGTGGTTGTATGTGTATATGTGTGGTTGTATATGTGTATATGTGTGGTTGTATATGTGTGGTTGTATATGTGTATATGTGTGGTGTTCAGGCTTCACTGCAGGTTGGGTATGTTGTAGTGCTAAGAGACCTTTAAAGCTCAGGTCTTACTGATAGCCATCCAGACTGTGTGACTGTCCTGCACACCTGTACACAGAGCTGGGTGATGTAGCGACAGTGATAACATCACGATACTCCCAGCCTTACACAATGTGCACCACATACACAGGTCAGCCAGGAGAGCCACATGGGGAACCTGCCAGTGCACATTGTTCTTACTCAGCGGGTCACCTGCTGCTCTGAGTCTGATTATTTCAGCTCTCTTTATCATGCAGCTGTCAGTTCTGGTGATGTGCTCATAAAAGCACCCTGTGAGATGATTAAATCACACTGTCCTGGCCAGCCTCGCTCCTCGAATCTCTCGCAGCCCCGATGGTGGACCAGTTCCTTATGTGGCTCCAGAACTCTCAAACAGCATTAGTGCAAACTCACAGAATTGTATTTGCTGTATTTGCTATGTAAAGTTTCTGTGTAGAGTCTGTGTAGAGTGTCTGTGTAGAGTGTCTGTGTAGAGTGTGGTTAGAGTGTGTGTGGAGTGTCTGTGTAGAGTGTAGACAGAGTGTCTGTGTAGAGTCTGTGTAGAGTGTCTGTGTAGAGTATGGGTAGAGTGTCTGTGTAGAGTATGTGTAGAGTGTGGATAGAGTGTCTGTGTAGAGTATGTGTAGAGTGTGGGTAGAGTGTCTGTGTAGAGTGGGTAGAGTGTGTGTGAAGTGTGGGTAGAGTGTGTGTGGAGTGTGGGTAGAGTGTGTGTGGAGTGTCTGTGTAGAGTCTGTGTAGAGTGTGGGTAGAGTGTCTGTGTAGAGTGTGGGTAGAGTGTCTGTGTAGAGTATGTGTAGAGTGTGGATAGAGTGTCTGTGTAGAGTCTGTGTAGAGTGTGGGTAGAGTGTCTGTGTAGAGTGTCTGTGTAGAGTGGGTAGAGTGTGTGTGAAGTGTGGGTAGAGTGTGTGTGGAGTGTCTGTGTAGAGTCTGTGTAGAGTGTCTGTGTAGAGTATGGGTAGAGTGTCTGTGTAGAGTATGGGTAGAGTGTCTGTGTAGAGTATGGGTAGAGTGTCTGTGTAGAGTGTCTGTGTAGAGTCTGTGTAGAGTGTCTGTGTAGAGTCTGTGTAGAGTGTCTGTGTAGAGTATGGGTAGAGTGTCTGTGTAGAGTGTCTGTGTAGAGTCTGTGTAGAGTGTCTGTGTAGAGTCTGTGTAGAGTGTCTGTGTAGAGTATGGGTAGAGTGTCTGTGTAGAGTGTCTGTGTAGAGTATGGGTAGAGTGTCTGTGTAGAGTATGGGTAGAGTGTCTGTGTAGAGTCTGTGTAGAGTGTCTGTGTAGAGTCTGCGTAGAGTGTCTGTGTAGAGTCTGCGTAGAGTGTCTGTGTAGAGTATGGGTAGAGTGTCTGTGTAGAGTACGGGTAGAGTGTCTGTGTAGAGTATGTGTAGAGTGTGGATAGAGTGTCTGTGTAGAGTCTGTGTAGAGTGTGGGTAGAGTGTCTGTGTAGAGTGTCTGTGTAGAGTGGGTAGAGTGTGTGTGTAGAGTGGGTAGAGTGTGTGTGGAGTGTGGGTAGAGTGTGTGTGGAGTGTCTGTGTAGAGTCTGTGTAGAGTGTCTGTGTAGAGTATGGGTAGAGTGTCTGTGTAGAGTGTCTGTGTAGAGTCTGTGTAGAGTGTCTGTGTAGAGTCTGTGTAGAGTGTCTGTGTAGAGTATGGGTAGAGTGTCTGTGTAGAGTATGGGTAGAGTGTCTGTGTAGAGTCTGTGTAGAGTGTCTGTGTAGAGTATGGGTAGAGTGTCTGTGTAGAGTCTGTGTAGAGTGTCTGTGTAGAGTCTGCGTAGAGTGTCTGTGTAGAGTCTGCGTAGAGTGTCTGTGTAGAGTATGGGTAGAGTGTCTGTGTAGAGTATGGGTAGAGTGTCTGTGTAGAGTATGGGTAGAGTGTCTGGGTAGAGTATGGGTAGAGTGTCTGGGTAGAGTGTCTGTGTAGAGTATGGGTAGAGTGTCTGTGTAGAGTATGGGTAGAGTGTCTGTGTAGAGTCTGCGTAGAGTGTCTGTGTAGAGTATGGGTAGAGTGTCTGTGTAGAGTATGGGTAGAGTGTCTGTGTAGAGTCTGCGTAGAGTGTCTGTGTAGAGTATGGGTAGAGTGTCTGTGTAGAGTATGGGTAGAGTGTCTGGGTAGAGTGTCTGTGTAGAGTATGGGTAGAGTGTCTGTGTAGAGTATGGGTAGAGTGTCTGTGTAGAGTCTGGGTAGAGTGTCTGTGTAGAGTATGGGTAGAGTGTCTGTGTAGAGTATGGGTAGAGTGTCTGGGTAGAGTGTCTGTGTAGAGTCTGTGTAGAGTGTCTGTGTAGAGTATGGGTAGAGTGTCTGTGTAGAGTATGGGTAGAGTGTCTGTGTAGAGTATGGGTAGAGTGTCTGTGTAGAGTGTGTGTAGAGTTTCTGTGTAGAGTCTGTGTAGAGTGTGGGTAGAGTCTGTGTAGAGTGTGTGTAGAGTTTCTGTGTAGAGTCTGTGTAGAGTGTGGGTAGAGTCTGTGTAGAGTGTGGGTAGAGTTTCTGTATAGACTCTGTAGAGTGTGGGTAGAGTCTGTGTAGAGTGTGGGTAGAGTCTGTGTAGAGTGTGGGTAGAGTCTGTGTAGAGTGTGGGTAGAGTGTCTGTGTAGAGTATGGGTAGAGTGTCTGGGTAGAGTGTCTGTGTAGAGTCTGTGTAGAGTGTCTGTGTAGAGTATGGGTAGAGTGTCTGTGTAGAGTGTCTGTGTAGAGTATGGGTAGAGTGTCTGGGTAGAGTCTGTGTAGAGTGTCTGTGTAGAGTATGGGTAGAGTGTCTGTGTAGAGTATGGGTAGAGTATGGGTAGAGTGTCTGTGTAGAGTATGGGTAGAGTGTCTGGGTAGAGTGTCTGTGTAGAGTATGGGTAGAGTGTCTGGGTAGAGTATGGGTAGAGTGTCTGTGTAGAGTATGGGTAGAGTGTCTGTGTAGAGTCTGCGTAGAGTGTCTGTGTAGAGTGTGTGTAGAGTTTCTGTATAGACTCTGTAGAGTGTGGGTAGAGTCTGTGTAGAGTGTGGGTAGATCTGTATCGCCGAGCTTGATCGCCGATCTGTATTTATTGCTAAGCTGTATCAATAAGCTTTTTCATTGGCCTGTATGGCCGAGCTGCATCATTAAGCTGTATCGCCAGACTGTATCGCCGGTCTGTATCGCCGGTCTGTATCACCGGTCTGTATCGCCAGACTGTATCGCCGGTCTGTATCGCCAGACTGTATCGCCGGTCTGTATCACCGAGCTGTATCGCCAGACTGTATCGCCGGTCTGTATTGCCGGTCTGTATCGCCGGTCTGTATCACCGAGCTGTATCGCCAGACTGTATCGCCGGTCTGTATCGCTAGAATGTATCGCCGGTCTGTATCGCCAGACTGTATCGCCGGTCTGTATCGCTAAGCTGTATCGCTAAGCTGTATCGCTAAGCTGTATTGCTAAGCTTTATCGTTGGGCTGTATCACTGAGTTGTATTGCCGGGCTGTATCGTTGGGCTGTTTCGCTGGGCTGTTTCTCCGAGCTTTAAAGCTAAGCTGTATCGCCAGCCTGTATCGCTGTGCTGTATCGCTGTGCTGTATCGCTGTGCTGTATCGCTGGCTGTATCACCAAGCTGTATCTCTAAGCTGTATCATTTGGTTGTATCATCAAGCAGTATCGCTAAGCTGTATCACCGAGCTGTATCGTTGGGCTGTATCGTGGAGCTGTATCGCTGGACTGTATCACTAAGCTGTATCGTTGGGCTGTATCGGCGGGCTGTATCGCTGGGCTGTAGCGGCGAGCTGTATCGCCGGGTTATATCACCAAGATGTATCGCTAGGCTGTATCAGTAAGCTGTATCGTTGGGCTGTATCAAGGAGCTGTATCGTCAGGCTGTATCAGTAAGCTGTATCGTTGGGCTGTATCGCGGAGCTGTATCGGCGGGCTGTATCGCGGAGCTGTATCGCTGGACTGTATCACTAAGCTGTATCGTTGGGCTGTATCGTGGAGCTGTATCGCTGGACTGTATCACTAAGCTGTATCGTTGGGCTGTATCGTGGAGCTGTATCGCTGGACTGTATCACTAAGCTGTATCGTTGGGCTGTATCGTGGAGCTGTATCGCTGGACTGTATCACTAAGCTGTATCGGCGGGCTGTATCACTGGGCTGTATCACTAAGCTGTATCGTTGGGCTGTATCGCGGAGCTGTATCGGCGGGCTGTATCGCGGAGCTGTATCGCCAGACTGTATCACTAAGCTGTATCGTTGGGCTGTATCGCGGAGCTGTATCGCCAGACTGTACCAGTAAGCTGTATCGGCGGGCTGTATCGCGGAGCTGTATCGTTGGGCTGTATCGCGGAGCTGTATCGCCGGACTGTATCAGTAAGCTGTATCACTGGGCTGTATCACTAAGCTGTATCGTTGGGCTGTATCGCGGAGCTGTATCGGCGGGCTGTATCAGTAAGCTGTATCGGCGGGCTGTATCGCGGAGCTGTATCGGCGGGCTGTATCGCGGAGCTGTATCGCCAGACTGTATCACTAAGCTGTATCGTTGGGCTGTATCGCGGAGCTGTATTGCGGAGCTGTATCGGCGGGCTGTATCGCGGAGCTGTATCGCTGGGCTGTATCACTAAGCTGTATCGTTGGGCTGTATCGCGGAGCTGAATCAGCGGGCTGTATCGCGGAGCTGTATCCCCAGACTGTACCAGTAAGCTGTATCGGCGGGCTGTATCGCGGAGCTGTATCGCCGGACTGTATCACTAAGCTGTATCGCGGAGCTGTATCGCCGGACTGTATCACTAAGCTGTATCGCGGAGCTGTATCGCTGGACTGTATCACTAAGCTGTATCGTTGGGATGTATCGCCGGGCTGTATCACTAAGCTGTATCGTTGGGATGTATCGCCGGGCTGTATCACTAAGCTGTATCGTTGGGATGTATCGCCGGGCTGTATCACTAAGCTGTATCGTTGGGATGTATCGCTGGACTGTATCACTAAGCTGTATCGTCGGGCTATATCGCAGAGCTGTATCGCCGGGCTGTATCGCCAGCCAGTGGGAGTGTCTGAGACCTGCTGTTGGGTTACCTCTGATCACGCTGTCTGATCAGATAAGCGTTTGATAACGTCTCTGAGGGGGAATGCAGATCCACTGGTTCCCTCACATTCCTCACTCGGAAGGCCCAACACCACATTCCTTACATTCTGTTATTCTCGCATTCCACAAGTCACTCTGTCTTTCTATCACTGTCACTCCATCATCCTTTCCTCCAGCACTTTCATTCTCTCTTCACTACTCTATTGATCTGTCTTTCAGTTCAGCACACTCGCCTACTCACCTCACTCATTCACTCACTCACTCACCTCACTTCACTCACTCACTCACTCACTTCACTCACTCACTCACTCACTCACTTACTCACTCACTCATTCATTCATTCACTCACTCATTCCCCTTACTCATTCACTCACTCATTCCCCTTACTCATTCACTCACTCACCTCACTCATTCACATCACTTCACTCACTCACTTACTCACTCATTCATTCATTCACTCACTCGTTCCCCTTATTAATTCACTCACCTCACTCATTCACCTCACTCGCCTCACTCATTCACTTACTCATTCACTCACTCATTCCCTTACTCATTCACTTACTCATTCATTTATACACTCTTATATACTCACTCACCTCACTGACTCACTCCCTCACTCATTCACTGATTCCCTCACTCACTCACTCAGTCATTTATTCATCTCTCTCCGGTGTCTTTCAGTAGTATTTATTGTGATCTGTGAGTGTTGATGGTTCTCCCTTCTGCTCTCTCACACAGGTTCTACTGAAGAACCTGCAGAATGTCGAACAGTACGTACACACACACACACACACAGTATACACAGACACGCAGTATATACACACACAGTATATACACACACACAGTATACACAGACACGCAGTATATACACACACAGTATATACACACAGTATACACACACAGTATATATACACACAGTATACACACACAGTATATACACACACAGTATATACACAAACACAGTATATATACACACAAACAGTATATATACACAGTATACAGACACACAGTATATACACACACAGTATACACAGACACGCAGTATATACACACACAGTATATACACACACACGCAGTATATACACACACAGAGTATATACACACAGTATATACACACACACAGTATATACACACACACACATATAGTATATATACACACAAACAGTATATATACACAGTATACAGACACACAGTATATACACACACAGTAGACACAGACACGCAGTATATACACACACACACACACAGAGTATACACACACACAGTATATACACACACACACAGTATACACACACACACACACACACACAGAGTATATACACACACACCGTATATACACACACACACACAGAGTATATACACACACACAGTATGTACACACAGCACACACACACACAGAGTATATACACACACACCGTATATACACACACACACACAGAGTATATACACACACACACACACACACACACACAGAGTATATACACACACACACAGTATGTACACACAGCACACACACACACAGAGTATATACACACACACCGTATATACACACTCACACACAGTATATACACACAGCACACACACACACAGAGTATATACACACACACAGTATATATACAGACACACAGTATACACACACACAGTATATACACACACACATAGAGGGTGTTTTAGAACTGATAAATAAACTGCATCATTACCGAGTGTTCTGTGTTCCAGACGTGGACCGGCAGGCGGTTCTCCGCACCACTAAAGTTCGGAGGGCCCTGAAGAATGACGGCAGCTGGATCCACAGCAGCATCGACCAACCGGAACCATGGTAACCCCATGCAAACACATGTAACGTGATATCACAACATACACCATACATAACACACCTATGACCTCATACGACCTTATATAACAACATACACCATACATAACACACATATGACCTCATATAACAACATACTTCATACATAACACACATATGACCTCATACGACCTTATATAACAACATACACCATACATAACACACATATGACCTCATACGACCTTATATAACAACATACACCATACATAACACACATATGACCTCATATAACAACATACTTCATACATAACACACCTATGACCTCATACGACCTTATATAACAACACCATACATCTCCATGGACAATCATCACTTTGCACTTTACATTAGCATATTATACTTGCACATATAGACTGACCTACTGTTACCTTCCATTCATATTGTATATCTGTAGTGTATGTATATACATACATATATATATATATATATCTAAATTGATATAGCATCATGTACGTATCATGTAAGTATATATAACTTTATATAACATTTAAGAACCACATGTAACTACATAGAACCACATGTAACTACATAGAACCCATATCATCATGTAACTACATCTAACTTAACATCACTACCATACATACCTAGAACTACAATTAAACCCCCCTGCTGCCCTCTGGTGGCCACAGCTGGAGCTGCATTCTTCTCTCATTCACCGTTCATTTCTGTCTCTGTCTCTCTCTGTCTGCCTCTCTCTCTCTCTCTCTCTCTCTCTCTCTCTCTCTCTCTCTCTGCCTCTCTCTCTCTCTCTCTCTCTCTCTCTCTCTCTCTCTGCCTCTCTCTCTCTCTCTCTCTCTCTCTCTCTCTCTCTCTCTCTCTCTCTCTCCAGTAAGCCTCAGATGAAGTCGGTGAAGCTCTCTCCAGCAAAGTCCAACCAGTTCTCCACTCTACCGAGCCCTGCCCCATCAAACCCCCCCCAACAGAAACCTGCCCAGTCAAGCACCTCCCCTCCTGAGCCTGAGCCTACTCAAGTAAACCCTGCCCCCCTGCCCCCCACCTTGGTCCAGGATACACCTCCCGTCGCGCTCCAGGATACACCTCCCGTCGCGCTCCAGGCTGCGCCCAGCTCGGAGGTGAAGGGAGCAGCGGGCCGCTCCTACGTGTTGTCAGCTCTGAGGAAGTTTGAGTAGGTGTTCATTTCTTCGGTATATGAAGCGTAATCCAGGTCCAGGACCTCGGAACTCACGCGGCGCGGCTCGGCTCGGCCTGCTTGGCTCACTTTTGGGACCAGCCAGTTTTTACACTGGGAATACGGGTCTATAGCTGGATGTCCTAGCGGTGCTCCATGAACCTGCCGGGAGGTGAAGGAGCACTCTTGTGGCAGCCAGGCAGGGGACCAGACTCGTCTAGTCGCTGGGAGGTGACGTAACAGGATACGCCCACCTGGTGGCATTAGCCTGTGTGTTTAGGGTGGAGTTTAGGGTGGAGTTTAGGGTGGAGTGCGAAGTAGGAGGCCGACTTCAGCCTCATAGTTTGAATGCTGGGAGAATGTCCGACACTGCGGTTTACTAGCATCCTTGTTCCTCCTGTTCCTACTGTTAGCTGGCTAATCAGACATTTAATAGGCTTGTGAGCCTGTTCAGCTAACGTTAGCTGGCTAATCAGACATTTAATAGGCTTGTGAGCTTGTTCAGCTAACGTTAGCTGGCTAATCAGACATTTATTAGGCTTGTGAGCTTGTTCAGCTAACGTTAGCTGGCTAATCAGACATTTATTAGGCTTGTGAGTTTGTTCAGCTAACGTTAGCTGGCTAATCAGACATTTATTAGGCTTGTGAGCTTGTTCAGCTAACGTTAGCTGGCTAATCAGACATTTAATAGGCTTGTGAGCTTGTTCAGCTAACGTTAGCTGCTCAGACTTTGGGGGGGGGAGCTGCTTAGTGGCTAATCAGCTTTATCGGCTTGTGAGCTGTAGCTAACGTTAGCTGCTAATCAGACATTTAATAGGCTTGTGAGTTTGTTCAGCTAACGTTAGCTGGCTAATCAGACATTTATTAGGCTTGTGAGCTTGTTCAGCTAACGTTAGCTGGCTAATCAGACATTAAGATTGGGCTTGTGAGTTTTGTTCAGCTAGCTAACGTTAGGGCTAATCAGACATTTATTAGGCTTGTGAGTTTGTTCAGCTAACGTTAGCTGGCTAATCAGATATTTATTAGGCTTGTGAGCTAACCAGATTAGCTAATGTTACCTGGCTAATCAGATATGTATTAGGCTTGTGAGCTTGTTTCGCTAACGTTAGCTGGCTAATCAGATATTTATTAGGCTTGTTGATGTTTGTTCAGCTATTTAATAGGCTTGTGAGCTTGTTCAGCAACGTTGAGCTAAGGCGTTAGCTGGCTAATCAGACATTTAATCAGGCTATGTTTCAAACTGGCTGGCTAATCAGACATTTAATAGGCTTGTGAGCTTGTTCAGCTAACGTTAGCTGGCTAATCAGACATTTAATAGGCTTGTGAGCTTGTTCAGCTAACGTTAGCTGGCTAATCAGATATTTATTAGGCTTGTGAGCTTGTTCAGCTAACGTTAGCTGGCTAATCAGACATTTATTAGGCTTGTGAGCTTGTTCAGCTAACGTTAGCTGGCTAATCAGACATTTATTAGGCTTGTGAGCTTGTTCAGCTAACGTTAGCTGGCTAATCAGATATTTATTAGGCTTGTGAGCTTGTTCAGCTAACGTTAGCTGGCTAATCAGACATTTATTAGGCTTGTGAGCTTGTTCAGCTAACGTTAGCTGGCTAATCAGAGGCTTGTGAGTTTTTTCAGCTAACGTTAGCTGGCTAATCAGATATTTATTAGGCTTGTGAGCTTGTTCAGCTAACGTTAGCTGGCTAATCAGATATTTATTAGGCTTGTGAGCTTGTTCAGCTAACGTTAGCTGGCTAATCAGATATTTATTAGGCTTGTGAGCTTGTTCAGCTAACGTTAGCTGGCTAATCAGACATTTATTAGGCTTGTGAGCTTGTTTAGCTAACGTTAGCTGGCTAATCAGACATTTATTAGGCTTGTGAGCTTGTTCAGCTAACGTTAGCTGGCTAATCAGACATTTATTAGGCTTGTGATTTGTATTAGGCTTGTGAGCGTTGTTCAGCTAACGTTAGCTGGCTAATCAGACATTTATTAGGCTTGTGAGTTTGTTTCAGCTAACTTGTGAGCTTGTTCAGCTGAACGTTAGCTGGCTAATCAGACATTTCCTTGTGATATGTTCAGCAACGTTAGCTGGCTAATCAGACATTTATTAGGCTTGTGAGCTTGTTTAGCTGACGTTAGCTGGCTAATCAGACATTTATTAGGCTTGTGAGCTTGTTCAGCTGACGTTAGCTGGCTAATCAGACATTTATTAGGCTTGTGAGCCTGTTCAGCTAACGTTAGCTGGCTAATCAGACATTTATTAGGCTTGTGAGTTTTTTCAGCTAACGTTAGCTGGCTAATCAGATATGTATTAGGCTTGTGAGCTTG
>JAMWET010001897.1:65000-69957 GCA_024036415.1 Prochilodus magdalenae | reverse complement strand
TTGTTAGCGGAAGCCCATCGGACACTCGCATCTGAAGCCGCCCATCATGTTGACACACACTCCATTCCTACACACTCCTGGAATGTGCCTTGCCACTCATACAATAATCGGCAACAGACCCAGACACGCTAGCAGCCACAAGTCCCATGTTAGTGACAACCCGATCACGACCCTGTAGGACTTAGTCCACTCCCAGGTCTATCCACAACAGGGCCCCACACCAAGCTCACTTGGAACTTACCAGCAACATGACCCTACCACCACTATAGGCACTGTAGCCTGACTAATAAGTCCTGATCACCCAGCCCATTTACATACACACGGACCACAATAGCCCACTGGAACCACCAGAACATGACTACATCCACTATAGACTGTACTGATCTAGTCCCTGATCCACCCCAGCCCATACACAACTGGGCTATCACTAGCCCACTGGACCACCAGAACATGACTATATCGTTTCTTCCTTCTTTACCCACTACAGACTTGTACTGATCTAAGTCTCTGATCACCCAAAGCCTATACACACTGCGGCTCCACTATAGCCCATGGACCTCCAGGCAGAACATGACTACCACCACTACAGATTGTACTGATGCTAGTCCTGATCAACAACAGGCCCAATACCCACTGGGCTCCACTAGCCCACTGGACTACCAGAACATGACTACACCACTACAGACTGTACTGATCCAGTCCTGATCACCCCAGCCCACACCTGAAGTCATTCATAGCTTATAAGCACAATGCGATTCAGCTCCAGCTCTCTGGGTGTAGTGTGTTTGTTTTGTGCAGCGCTTTGAGTGGGGTTTGTGTGTTCTTCTAGTGTGTACGCCACTTTTTGTTTGTAAAGTGGTGAGTGGGTTGTAGTGTGTTAGTGGTGTTTGTACGGTGATGCAGCTTTGCCAGCGTGTGCGTTTGGTGTTTCTTGGCCTTCAGTGGTTCCCCGTTTATCTCCCTTCATTCTGGCCCTTCTCTCCCCCCCCTTCAGGCGTCCTGGCGGTGGCGGGGTTGATCGTAAGCTACCGATGGTCGTTGGACAGATCAAGTTGAAATTCAGTTTAAATGGCGCGTGAATTCGTGCTGTGCTATGCCTGATGCTCTCACCCTTGTTTCACGATCATCCTATTTGGAACGTATATTATATAATAATATTGACAAATTGAAAGCTTTAAAATATTTAAATCGTCTTTGCTCTTTTACTTCTTCTTTTTTTTTCTTATTTACTTTTTAAAATTTTAAATCACAGTGACACACGTGCACAGCCATATTCTTTGTATTTTCGTGGGTAATCTCAAACCGACAAAAACAAACCAGCATACACCACAACAGCCCACCGCCTGCCCAACACTTCTTTTATCGACTTACTGCCCCCCCCACAGGCTCCATATACAAATGTGCAGCAGCAGATGAGCTATCGTCTCCAACCTATGTACCAGCCTACAAAGTCTGCGAGATTGTGGGAGAAAATGCAAGAGGGACAGAGATGGAGCAATGGAGATGGCGAGAAGAGAAAGAAGAGGAAGCAAGCATGAAAGACAAGACCAATAAGAAGAAGGAGGGAGAAAGCAGAGAGAAGAAGCAAGTTGGGAGTGTGAGTGAACAGACTGTGGCCATGGTTTGGACTGATCAGCTACTGGACAGTGAGCTTAGCTGTTAAGGGTAAACAAGCAACTTTGTCTTGTAACGTCACCACACTGCCTGAGCTGACCTGACCTGATGGGTTGGTGGACTTGGATTGTAAACTATCACCCATCCAAGGCATTATAAACACACCCCCGCCCCCCACGTCCCCACCCCCCCCCCCCCCCCCCCCCCCCCCCCCCCCCCCCACCTGTAGGGATTGTGCTGGAAGCACCCTGTCTTTTGTCCACCACGTGGACACAGAGAAGACCTTCGTATTCGACTAGGGGAGGAGGGGGCGGAAAGGGGGAAGAGGAAAGGATGAGCGGGGGGGAAAAGAAAACACGTCATGTAGCACGTTACACAGATGACAGACAACCCCACAGGAAGCCCGTACGGTGTTCAGATCCCCGTTAGTCGGTGAGAGACGTTTAGGCGACAGAATGACGGTTACCCTAATAAATATCGCCACACTATTTCACCGTACGCTTTCTTATTCAGGTGCCTACACGTAGTTACTATGGTAACGTGGTTTAATTCATGTGGAGCTGTCCTGTGGCCTGATGAGACCAAGATAAGCTTATCTGGTTCAGATGGTGTTAAGCGTGTGTGGTGGCAACCAGGTGAGGTGCCTACAGTCCAGCATGGTGGTGGGAGTGTCATGGTGTGACGTACTGGAGCAGAGCACGATCCCCTCCCTCATATTCGTTACCAGCGGATACCGGCGGAGTACCCTGCTGTACGAGCTGTACGCGAGCGCCACCTCTCCAGTGTGGTCCCACAGCAGATATTTACAGTAAGGTGAGGGGTGCACTTACTGTGGGGAGATACCGGATATCAGCCGTGAGCCATAACTGCAGTTTCAGCCTTCAACCCTATACTGATAATGCACAGGCCCTCTGTTTACAGATAGGGCTAGAGCATCCTGACCAATCACAGATGGTTCTGACTGTATGACTGACATGTAGCGGTACAATCACAATACAAACAAATATAATATACAGTATGGACTGTAGACTTTAACCCCGCCCCCCTCACTGCCATTTCATAGAGTAATAATGGATCTGCATGTTCTCCGTTCATGTTTTATGATATTGACTGTAAACCGCTGAATGTTGCTGTGTGCCGCCCGGCTGTCACTCAGCTTGAGTGGCTGTTTGACTAAGCGTGTGGCTGTGTTTATAACTGTGAAGGATTCAATTACAGGAGTTGAGTGGAGGGCAGGCCTCGCAGGGTGATCCCCAGCCCACTCCCATTGAGCAGCAGCAGGAGGCTTGAGACACGCCCACTCCGATCTCACGGGAACAGTTCAGACTCTCTGAGGCATTACCATGGGAACGCACATCCATGTAACAGTTACCAAGGAGTTTATCTGAAACAACAAACAAACAAACAAACAAACAAACAAACATCACATTAACATACACACTAATCAGAACAGCAGCAGTGCAGAGGGATCTGAGCACAGGAATCTGAAACCAGCCCGTCTTCAGCAGAGGGCGGAGTAGAGGCCGCCTCACATCCTGGACCTTCTCCAAACATGTGGCTCATGTTCCCAGCAGTGTGTGGAATTCCAGAGTGAAAATACCAGAGTGCTGACTCGGAGCAGGACGCTCGCTTCCTGAGGTCTCTCAGGGGGCACATCCGCAGGAATGGGAAAAACATGAGTGCTCTGTGAGTGTGTGAGTGTGTGTGAGTGTGCGTGTGTGTGAGTGTGTGTGTGAGTGTGCGTGTGTGTGAGTGTGTGTGAGTGTGTGTGTGTGTGAGTGTGTGTGTGAGTGTGTGTGTGTGTGTGAGTGTGTGTGTGTGTGAGTGTGTGTGAGTGTGCGTGTGTGTGAGTGTGTGTGTGTGTGTGAGTGTGTGTGTGTTCCCTGTGTGTTGCGTGAGTGTGTGTGGAGTGTGTGTGGAGTGTGCGTGTGTGTGAGTGTGTGTGTGTGAGTGTGTGTGTGAGTGTGTGTGTGTGTGTGGTGTGAGTGTAAGTGTGTGTGTTGTGTGTGAGTGTGTGTGTAGTGTGGGTGTGGGTGTGTGTGGTGTGTGGTGTGAGTGGTGTGTTGTGTGTGTGAGTGTGTGCGTGATGTGTGTGTGAGTGTGTGTGAGTGTGATGTGTTGTGTGTGAGTGTGTGTGTGTGGTTGTGTCGTGTGAGTGAGTGTGTGACTGTGAGTGGTCGTGTGTGTGTGTGGTGTGTGTGTGACCGTGTGTGTGCGTGTGTGTGAGGTGTCCGTTGTGTGTGTGAGTGTGTTTGTGCGTGTGTTGTGGTGTGTGTGAGTTTGTGTGGGTGGTGTTGTTTGTTGTGTGAGTGTGTGTGTGTGTTTGTGTGTCCTGTGTGTGGTGTGTGTCGTGTGTGTGTGTGTGAGTGAGTGTGTTGTGTGTGTGTGTGTGTGTGTGAGTGTGTTGTTTGTGTGTTTTGTTGTGTGTCTGTGTGTGTGTGTGTGTGTGTGTGAGTGTGTGTGTGTGTGTTGTGGGTGAGTGTGAGTGTGTGTGTTGTGTGTGTGTGTGTGTGAGTAGTGTGTGTGTGTGAGTGTTGAGTGTGTGTGTGTGTGTGTGTGGTGTGTGAGTGTGCGTGTGCCGTGTGTGTGTGTGTGAGTGTGTGTGTGTGTGTGTGTGTGTTGTGTGTGTGTGTGTGTAGTGATGTGTGTGTGTGTGTGTGGGTGTGTGTGTGTGTTGTGTGTGTGTGTGTGTGTGTGTGTGAGTGTGTGTGTGTGAGTGTGTGTGTCTGTGTGTGTGTGTGAGTGTGTGTGTGTGTCTGTGTGTGTGTGTGACTGTGTGTATGTGTATGTGTATGTGTCTGTGTGTGTGTGTGTGTGTGTGTGAGTGTGTGTGTGTGTGTGTGTGAGAGTGTGTGTGTGTCTGTGTGTGTGTGTGTCTGTGTGTGTGTGTGTGTGTATGTGTGTGTGTGTGAGTGTGTGTGTGTGTGTGTGTGAGTGTGTGTGTGTGTGTGAGTGTGTGTGTATGAGTGTGTGTGTGTCTGTGTGTGTGTGTGTGTGTGTGTGAGTGTGTGTGTGTGTGTGTGAGTGTGTGTGTCTGTGTGTGTGTGTGAGTGTGTGTGTGTGTGTGTGTGTCTGTGTGTGTGTGTGTGAGTGTGTGTGTGTGTGTGTGTGTGTGTGTGTGTGTGTGTGAGAGTGTGTGTGTGTCTGTGTGTGTGTGTGAGTGTGAGTGTGTATGTGTGTGTGTGTGTGTGTGAGAGAATGTGTGTATGTGTGTGTGTGTGTGTGTGTGTCTGTGTGTGTGTGTGTGTGTGTGTGTGTCTGTGTGTGTGTGTGTGTGAGTGTGTGTGTGTGTGTGTCTGTGTGAGTGTGTGTGTGTGTGTGTGTGTGTGTGTGTGTGTCTGTG
>JAMWET010001897.1:50000-60000 GCA_024036415.1 Prochilodus magdalenae | reverse complement strand
TCATTCCCAACATCATTCGCAACATCATTCCCAACACCATTCCCAACATCATTCCCAACATCATTCCCAACATCATTCCTAACATCATTCCCAACATCATTCCCAACACCATTCCCAACATCATTCCCAACACCATTCCTAACACCATATCCAACATCATTCCCAACACCATTCCCAACATCATTCCCAACACCATTCCCAACATCATTCCCAACATCATTCCTAACATCATTCCCAACATCATTCCCAACACCATTCCCAACACCATTCCCAACATCATTCCCAACACCATTCCCAACACCATTCCCAACATCATTCCCAACACCATTCCCAACACCATTCCCAACATCATTCCTAACACCATTCCCAACACCATTCCCAACATCATTCCCAATATCATTCCCAACACCATTCCCAACATCATTCCCAACATCATTCCCAACATCATTCCTAACACCATTCCCAACATCATTCCCAACATCATTCCTAACACCATTGCCAAAATCATTCCCAACATCATTCCCAACATCGCTCCTAACATCACTGCTAACATCATTCCTAACATCATGCTCGATATCATTCCCAACATCATTCCTAACATCGCTCCTAACACCATTCCTAACACCACTCCCAACATCATTCCCAACATCATTCCTAACATCATTCCCAACATCCTTCTTAACATCGCTCCTAACATCACTGCTAACATCATTCCCAACATCATTCTCGATATCATTCCCAACATCATTCCTAACATCGCTCTTAACATCACTGCCAACATCATTCCCAACATCCCTCCTATCATCACTCCATAATAAATACAGACCCTTGTGCATGTTACATCACCCCCACCTGCAGGTTGCTCCGCTCTCCCTGCAGGTCGGTGTTAGTAGGATGTGATTGGCTCACTGCTGGATTGGTAAACACTCCCTGTGAGAGGGAACCGTTACTGTGAGAGGTAAGGGGGCGGGCGTTACCCTTCAAGTATGTCCTGTCCCCCTTCCCGGGATTGGGTCAGCTGCTCTGCAGGTTTGTCCGTCTTGGTTTCTCCACCCACCGCACAAAGCGCTGCCAGACCCACACCCAGCTTCAGCAGCCACATTCTGCTCCTCTCCAAACGCGGCTGATCCACTTCAGAAACCTGGATCCGAGACTGCAGAACCCGGGACTAGGTGGAACCCTGGGACTAGGTGGAACCCTGGGACTAGGTGGAACTCTGGGACTAGGTGGAACTCTGGGACTAGGTGGAACCCCAGGACTAGGTGGAACCCTGGGACTAGGTGGAACCCCAGGACTAGGTGGAACTCTGGGACTAGGTGGAACTCCTGTGCGTATGGCCAGTCCAGGACAGATCTGGGTGAAAGGTCGTGAGGGAAGGTTTAAATGAGGGAATAAGATTCTTCCCTTAGTGCACAAACAGAAACAGCTGAGCACCGCTGCACACGCACTGCAGAGCAGCAGGCTGAACACAGCAGACTGAACACAGCAGGGCAGCAGACTGAACACAGCAGGGCAGCAGACTGAACACAGCAGGGCAGCAGACTAAACACAGCAGAGCAGCAGACTGAACACAGCAGAGCAGCAGACTGAACACAGCAGAGCAGCAGGCTGAACACAGCAGAGCAGCAGACTAAACACAGCAGAGCAGCAGGCTGAACACAGCAGAGCAGCAGGCTGAACACAGCAGAGCAGCAGACTGAACACAGCAGAGCAGCAGGCTGAACACAGCAGGGCAGCAGGCTGAACACAGCAGAGCAGCAGGCTGAACACAGCAGAGCAGCAGGCTGAACACAGCAGGGCAGCAGGCTGAACACAGCAGGGCAGCAGGCTGAACACAGCAGGGCAGCAGGCTGAACACAGCAGAGCAGCAGGCTGAACACAGCAGAGCAGCAGACTGAACACAGCAGAGCAGCAGACTGAACACAGCAGGCTGAACACAGCAGAGCAGCAGACTAAACACAGCAGGGTAGCAGGCTGAACACAGCAGAGCAGCAGGCTGAACACAGCAGAGCAGCAGACTAAACACAGCAGGGTAGCAGGCTGAACACAGCAGAGCAGCAGGCTGAACACAGCAGAGCAGCAGGCTGAACACAGCAGAGCAGCAGGCTGAACACAGCAGAGCAGCAAACTGAACACAGCAGGGCAGCAGGCTGAACACAGCAGAGCAGCTCTGCATGACATTCTGACCATCTGATCAGAGAGCTGTGCAGAGCTCCAGAGCAGCTGGACGGGAGACTCTACCTTCCCTGGAGTGTGTCTCCTCTCCGGATCGAGCGGAGGAGCGGAGGAGCGGAGGAGCGGAGGCTGCGTCCTCTGGAGTGGAGAGTGTGAGTGAGCACAGCACTGAAGCTCAAAGCCCCTCCCCTTCTCTCTCTGTCTCCACTCTCCTTTTCTCTCCCTCTCTCTCCCTCTCTCTCTCTCTCTCCACTCTCCTTCTCTCTCCCTCTCTCTCCCTCTCTCTCTCTCTCTCCACTCTCCTTCTCTCTCCCTCTCTCTCCCTCTCTCTCTCTCTCTCCACTCTCCTTCTCTCTCCCTCTCTCTCCCTCTCTCTCTCTCTCTCCACTCTCCTTCTCTCTCCCTCTCTCTCCCTCTCTCTCTCTCTCTCCACTGTCCTTCTCTCTCTCTCTCTCTTTCTCTCTCTCTCCCCTTCTCTCTCTCTCTCTTTCCACTCTCCCTCTCTCTCTCTCTCTCTTTCTCTCTCCCTCTCTCTCTCTCTCTCTCTCTCTCTCTCTCTCTCTCCCTTCTTTCTCTCCCCCTTCTCTCTCTCTCTCTCTTTCTCTCTCTCTCTCCCTCTCTATTTCTCTCTCTCTCTCTCTCTCTCTCTCCACTCTCCTTCTCTCTCTCTCTCTCTCTCTCTCTCTCTGTTGGGACTGGAGCCCTCCCCTAAAGGTCCGGAGGCTTGACCCCTCAAACCGCTGGAGCAAAGAGGGGGTCCTGTGTTCTGAATGCAATCCTGCTTGATCAGTTAAAGACGCCCCCTGGACTCTGGCCATTTCCCCCTAGTGACCCTGGAAGCTCAGGAACACCATTTCTCCAGCGCCCTGCTCGCCGATGGCCTATGAGATAAGACCCCCCAGTACCACGTGTGACCCTAACCCTAACCCCAACCCAGAAGGGACCCTTTCAGTGCAGTCATCAACCCCTCCAGAAACTCGCACACTCAGCACTGGGTCAACACCATCCCTATAGGGTTTATATCTGGACTCTGATCAGACCAGACGTCCTCTATAGGGTTAAATCTGGACTCTGATCAGACCAGACGTCCTCTATAGGGTTAAATCTGGACTCTGATCAGACCAGACGTCCTCTATAGAGTTTATATCTGGACTCTGATCAGACCAGACGTCCTCTATAGGGTTAAATCTGGACTCTGATCAGACCAGACGTCCTCTATAGGGTTAAATCTGGACTCTGATCAGACCAGACGTCCTCTATAGAGTTTATATCTGGACTCTGATCAGACCAGACGTCCTCTATAGGGTTAAATCTGGACTCTGATCAGACCAGACGTCCTCTATAGGGTTAAATCTGGACTCTGATCGGACCAGACGTCCTCTATAGGGTTAAATCTGGACTCTGATCAGACCAGACGTCCTCTATAGAGTTTATATCTAGACTCTGATTGGACCAGACGTCCTCTATAGGGTTAAATCTGGACTCTGATCGGACCAGACATTCTCTATAAGGTTAGAATCCTGGACTCTGATCAAGACCAAAGACGTCCTTCCTCTATAGAGTTTATATCTGGACTCTGATCGGACCAGACGTCCTCTATAGGGTTTATATCTGGACTCTGATCAGACCAGACGTCCTCTATAGGGTTTATATCTGGACTCTGATCAGACCAGACGTCCTCTATAGGGTTAAATCTGGACTCTGATCAGACCAGACGTCCTCTATAGGGTTTATATCTGGACTCTGATTAGACCAGACGTCCTCTATAGAGTTTATATCTAGACTCTGATTGGACCAGACGTCCTCTATAGGGTTAAATCTGGACTCTGATCGGACCAGACGTCCTCTATAGGGTTAAATCTGGACTCTGATCAGACCAGACGTCCTCTATAGGGTTTATATCTGGACTCTGATCAGACCAGACGTCCTCTATAGGGTTTATATCTAGACTCTGATCAGACCAGACTTCCTCTATAGAGTTTATATCTGGACTCTGATTGGACCAGACGTCCTCTATAGGGTTAAATCCTGACTCTGATCGGACCAGACATTCTCTATAGGGTTTATATCTGGACTCTGATCAGACCAGACGTCCTCTATAGGGTTAAATCTGGACTCTGATTGGACCAGGCGTCCTCTATAGGGTTAAATCCTGACTCTGATCGGACCAGACATCCTCTATAGGGTTAAATCTGGACTCTGATTGGACCAGACATTCTCTATAGGGTTAAATCTGGACTCTGATCGGACCAGATGTTCTCTATAGGGTTTATATCTGTCTAAAGGGTTTATATCTGGACTCTGATCGGACCGGGTTGTTCCACGTTTCCTGATTGGGGGTGTAAGTATTTAAACTGATGACGTAAACAGCCGGTTTAATCTCCACCTTATGGAAAACCTTATACACGCAGGTTTGGAGCAGCTCCAGTGACAACCAAATGTTCAGACATGCATTAAAGCCACCAGACATTTACATCCACACCTGTAAGAGGAAGAGGCGGATCCGAGACAAGGTAAAGGAGAAGATATTTTAAACCAGGTACGTCCACATCATTCATCTCCTCTATGCACTTCATGTGGAGAACAGACAGTAGCACTGAGACGTTTACCGTCTTTACCTTCATCATAACCTCTTTACTTCATTCCTGTTCAGGCATGGGAGGATTCGGAGCGGCAGTGGTACTCTGTGGTAGGTGATGTGTTCCAGCAGTCTGTACAGATTCAGAGGTGATTTATGAGACGGTAGGAAATGGTGCAGATGGTAGGCTGTAATAGGTCATAAATAAGGAATATATTAATATTAATGCAGCAGATAAATCATCTGTGGTTAGTAGTCATGGTGATGGGTCTTATAGAGAGCTGCAACTAAAACACCTGCATATCTTTGGTGTAGGTTGGGGGGTGGAGGCTACACTGTACATGAAAACAGAGAAAACAGAAAACCGGCTTTTAGCAGACAGCTGGAGTTCTGTACAGACCAGTGACCACATGGTGGAGTGAAGGGCTGGTGTGGTGGTATGGTGGAGTGAAGGGCTGGTGTGATGGTATGGCGGAGTGAAGGGCTGGTGTGGTGGTATGGTGGAGTGAAGGGCTGGTGTGGTGGTATGGCGGAGTGAAGGGCTGGTGTGGTGGTATGGTGGAGTGATGGTATGGCGGAGTGAAGGGCTGGTGTGGTGGTATGGTGGAGTGAAGGGCTGGTGTGGTGGTATGGTGGAGTGAAGGGCTGGTGTGGTGGTATGGTGGAGTGAAGGGCTGGTGTGGTGGTATGGTGGAGTGAAGGGCTGGTGTGGTGGTATGGTGGAGTGAAGGGCTGGTGTGATGGTATGGTGGAGTGAGGGGCTGGTGTGGTGGTATGGTGGAGTGAAGGGCTGGTGTGATGGTATGGTGGAGTGAAGGGCTGGTGTGATGGTATGGTGGAGTGAAGGGCTGGTGTGATGGTATGGTGGAGGTTGAGGGCTGGTGTGTGATGGTGTGTGGTATGGTGGAGTGAAGGGCTGTGTTGGTGGTATGGTGGAGTGAAGGGCTGGTGTGGTATGGTGGTGGTGTGATGGTATGGTGGAGTGAAGGGCTGGTGGTGATGGTGTTGAGTGAAGGGCTGGGTGTGATGGTGAGGGGCTGGTGTGATGGTATGGTGGAGTGAGGGTATGGTGTGATGGAATGGTGGTGTGATGGTATGGTGGAGTGAAGGGCTGGTGTGATGGTATGGTGGAGTGAAGGGCTGGTGTGATGGTATGGTGGAGTGAAGGGCTGGTGTGGTGGTATGGTGGAGTGAGGGGCTGGTGTGATGGTATGGTGGAGTGAAGGGCTGGTGTGATGGTATGGTGGAGTGAAGGGCTGGTGTGATGGTATGGTGGAGTGAGGGGCTGGTGTGGTGGTATGGTGGAGTGGTGGTATGGTGGAGTGAAGGGCTGGTGTGGTGGTATGGTGGAGTGAAGGGCTGGTGTGGTGGTATGGTGGAGTGTGAAGGGGCTGGTGTGGAGGATGGTATGGTGGAGTGAAGGGCTGGTGTGATGGTATGGTGGAGTGAAGGGCTGGTGTGATGGTATGGTGGAGTGAGGGGCTGGTGTGGTGGTATGGTGGAGTGAAGGGCTGGTGTGGTGGTATGGTGGAGTGAAGGGCTGGTGTGATGGTATGGTGGAGTGAAGGGCTGGTGTGATGGTATGGTGGAGTGAGGGGCTGGTGTGGTGGTATGGTGGAGTGAAGGGCTGGTGTGGTGGTATGGTGGAGTGAATGGTGCTGGTGTGGTATGGTATGGTGTTCGTGGTAGTGAGTGAAGGGGCTGGTGTGGGGGTTGGTATGGTGGAGTGAAGGGGCTGGGTGTGGTGGTATGGTGGAGTGAGTGGAAGGGCTGGTGTGGTGGTATGGTGGAGTGAAGGGGCTGGTGTGATGGTATGGGAGTGAAAGGGTGGTGTGATGGGCTGGTGTGATGGTATGGTGGAGTGAAGGGCTGGTGTGGATGGTGGTGTGATGGTGGAGGTGGAGTGAAGGGCTGGTGTGGTGGTATGGTGGAGTGAAGGGCTGGTGTGGTGGTATGGTGGAGTGAAGGGCTGGTGTGGTGGTATGGTGGAGTGAAGGGCTGGTGTGATGGTATGGTGGAGTGAAGGGCTGGTGTGGTGGTATGGTGGAGTGAAGGGCTGGTGTGATGGTATGGTGGAGTGAGGGGCTGGTGTGGATGGTGGAGTGGAGCTGAGGGATGGTGTTGGTGGTCATGGTGAAGGGCTGGTGTGAAGGGCTGGTGTGGTGGTATGGTGGAGTGAGGGGCTGGTGTGATGGTATGGTGGAGTGAGGGGCTGGTGTGATGGTATGGTGGAGTGGTGGTATGGTGGAGTGAAGGGCTGGTGTGGTGGTATGGTGGAGTGAAGGGCTGGTGTGGTGGTATGGTGGAGTGAAGGGCTGGTGTGGTGGTATGGTGGAGTGAAGGGCTGGTGTGATGGTATGGTGGAGTGAAGGGCTGGTGTGGTGGTATGGTGGAGTGAGGGGCTGGTGTGATGGTATGGTGGAGTGAGGGGCTGGTGTGATGGTATGGTGGAGTGAGGGGCTGGTGTGATGGTATGGTGGTGTGGTGGTATGGTGGAGTGAAGGGCTGGTGTGGTGGTATGGTGGAGTGAAGGGCTGGTGTGGTGGTATGGTGGTGTGGTGGTATGGTGGAGTTCTGATCCTTTTCCTCTCTTTCCTAGGAATTCTGTCGGTTTTCCACTCGGAGACTGTACAGGCAGGTAAGCACACCTGATCAGCCAATCCAATCCTGTAATCCTCAGTAGCAGCACGTCATGTGATCAGACACCACAATCTGGAATGCTTGTTTTCCAGTCTTCCCCATCCAGTACTACTTTGTGCCGGAGCATATGACCCAGCCTGATGCGAAGACGTACTGCAGACAGAAGTACACCGATCTGGTCACCTTCCATAACGCGCAGGAGACGCAGGAGGCGATGGCAGCCGCACACGCCAGCGACAGTGACTATATATGGATCGGTCTGGAGCGGCAAACCTCAGAGAAGTTCATCTGGTCCTACGACAACGCCAACTTTTACCAACCAGGAGAATCCGAGTATCGGAACTGGGACGTGAACGAGCCCAACGGCCAGAACTCCGATGAGAAATGTGTTGAGATGCGGAGCAACTCCAGGTTTAACGACTATCTCTGTTCCGAGGGTCTTCCCTTCATCTGCTACAGCGGTAAGCCCACCTGCAGCTCACACCTGCTACAGGTCTACACACACCTCACAGCGCTGACGTTGTCCCATTCCCTGATCCAGAGTCCAGCGTACACAAGTACGTCATAGTGGATCAAGCAATGAGCTGGCCTGACGCGCAGAGGTACTGCAGAGATCATCACACAGATCTGGCGAGCGTGAGGAACCAGGCGGAGAACCTACAGTTGGTACAAGGAGAGAACATGTGGATCGGCCTGTACAGTGATTCGTGGGGGTGGTCGGACCAAGACGGCTCCGCGTTTAGGCCTTGGGTACCGGGACAACCCAACAACTACGGAGGAGATGAAAACTGTGTGGTAGCTTCTGTGGCTGAAGGCGGAAGGTTGCATGACGTTTCATGCCAGTCAGCATTCCCTTTTATCTGCTATGGAGGTGAGTGGAACATGTGCAGATCCGTGAGTGCTGGGTAATCAGGATAGGCCCTCTGTGCAGGAGCTGGTTAGCATGCTAACTCCAGTAGCTATCTCTGTATACACTGTACATAGACGGCTCCGACACCCAGCCGCTGCTGTCGCCTCCTCTCCCGCTCTGCTGGTCCTTTCAGCTCGTTTTAGAACGGTTAAACTACACAGCTTTACTGAGAGGCCTGATTAACACTCCCCCAACACACAGTACCACACCTCCCTGTAACACACCTGCGGTTCCCGTCACGTCCACCCCACTAAAGATCACACGCTCAGTTTTACATAGGAAATGAAGCAAGCTGATGGTCAAACCGTCAAACCCCCGAGCCAGCGTAGAGACACGGCAGCAGGACACAGCGCTGCCAGGTAAATACTTACAGCCAGTCAGGTTAGCTCTTTACTGCCCCCTAGTGGCCCTAGAGGATCCCGGCCTGCCCTGAGGAGCGGTTAGCCGCGTGTGAGGGTTCGGGGAAGGAGGAACAGCTGATCGGCCTGATTGCGGCGCCATGTGAGTGACGCTGTGCTCCCTGTTTTTAAAGATCCTCTGTTCCAGAAAGTCACTGTGAGAATGAAGATCCTGTCCAGTAAGGATCTACTGGATCCTAAAGTCAGGAATACGGTTCCCCAGCAGGTAGGAGTTACCTGTGATAGACTACCTGTAGCAACACCTAAACACCTTGATTCACCTCAGTAACCCACAGGATGTTCCTCCTCAGCTCAGATCTGCTCTGAACATCAGCGGACTGCTGGACGTGAAACTGCACTGGACCAAACTTCAGATGGACAAGCCTGTCAGTCGGGACGTCCTGAACGGAAGCAGAGGTGGGACAGCGTTGGGATTTAGACGGCCCCTCACTCCAATGAAGTCAGAAGTGATTCACCCGCACATCATATATGCCCAGTGATTCTTCTGACTGCTCTTCCGTCTGTCTGTTCTAGGCGCGTGTTGAGACAGCACCGTGTTCTCCTGAACACCAACGCTCTAGCCCAGCAGCGTACTACACCATACGAGTCCCCGTAAAGCAGTCGCCATCTGAGGCCTCAACACACACTACTGCACACTCGCCACACACTACTGCACACTCAACACACACTACTGCACACTCACCACACCCTACTGCACACTCACCACAAACTGCTGCACACTCGCCACACACTGCTGCACACTCACCACACCCTACTGCACACTCAACACACACTACAGCACACTCACCACCCACAACTGCACACTCGCCACACACTACCGCACACTCGCCACACACTGCTGCACACTCACCACACCCTACTGCACACTCAACACACACTACAGCACACTCACCACCCACAACTGCACACTCACCACCCACAACTGCACACTCGCCACACACTGCCGCGCACTCGCCACACACTACCGCACACTCGCCACACACTACTGCACACTCAACACACACTACTGCACACTCAACACACACTACTGCACACTCACCACACACTACTGCACACTCTCCACACACTACTGCATACTCAACACACACTAGTGCATACTCACAACACACTACTGCACACTCACAACACACTACTGCACACTCGCCACACACTACTGCACACTCAACACACACTACTGCACACTCAACACACACTACTGCATACTCACAACACACTACTGCACACTGACCACACACTACTGCACACTGACCACACACTACTGCATACTCACAACACACT
>JAMWET010001897.1:27500-45000 GCA_024036415.1 Prochilodus magdalenae | reverse complement strand
ATCCCTCTGTCCACTCCTAACCCGCTCTGGATCCCTCTGCTCACTCCTAACCTGCTCTGGATCCCTCTGCTCACTCCTACCCCGCTCTGGATCCCTCTGCTCTCTCCTAACCCGCTCTGGATCCCTCTGCTCACTCCTACCCCACTCTGGATCCCTCTGCTCTCTCCTAACCCGCTCTGGATCCCTCTGCTCACTCCTAACCCACTCTGGATCCCTCTGTTCACTCCTAACCCGCTCTGGATCCCTCTGCTCACTCCTACCCGCTCTGGATCCCTCTGCTCACTCCTAACCCGCTCTGGATCCCTCTGTTCACTCCTAACCCGCTCTGGATCCCTCTGCTCACTCCTACCCCGCTCTGGATCCCTCTGCTCTCTCCTAACCCGCTCTGGATCCCTCTGCTCACTCCTACCCCACTCTGGATCCCTCTGCTCTCTCCTAACCTGCTCTGGATCCCCCTGCTCTCTCCTAACCCGATCTGGATCCCCCTGCTCTCTCCTAACCCACTCTGGATCCCTCTGTCCACTCCTAACCTGCTCTGGATCCCTCTGTCCACTCCTAACCCGCTCTGGATCCCTCTGTTCACTCCTAACCCGCTCTGGATCCCTCTGTTCACTCCTAACCCGCTCTGGATCCCTCTGCTCACTCCTACCCCGCTCTGGATCCCTCTGCTCTCTCCTAACCCGCTCTGGATCCCTCTGCTCACTCCTACCCCGCTCTGGATCCCTCTGCTCTCTCCTAACCCGCTCTGGATCCCCCTGCTCTCTCCTAACCCGCTCTGGATCCCCCTGCTCTCTCCTAACCCGCTCTGGATCCCTCTGCTCACTCCTACCCCACTCTGGATCCCTCTGCTCTCTCCTAACCCGCTCTGGATCCCTCTGCTCTCTCCTAACCCACTCTGGATCCCTCTGTCCACTCCTAACCTGCTCTGGATCCCTCTGTCCACTCCTAACCCGCTCTGGATCCCTCTGCTCACTCCTAACCCGCTCTGGATCCCTCTGCTCACTCCTACCCCGCTCTGGATCCCTCTGCTCTCTCCTAACCCGCTCTGGATCCCTCTGCTCACTCCTACCCCACTCTGGATCCCTCTGCTCTCTCCTAACCCGCTCTGGATCCCTCTGCTCACTCCTAACCCACTCTGGATCCCTCTGTTCACTCCTAACCCGCTCTGGATCCCTCTGCTCACTCCTACCCGCTCTGGATCCCTCTGCTCACTCCTAACCCGCTCTGGATCCCTCTGCTCACTCCTAACCCGCTCTGGATCCCTCTGCTCACTCCTACCCCGCTCTGGATCCCTCTGCTCTCTCCTAACCCGCTCTGGATCCCTCTGCTCACTCCTACCCCACTCTGGATCCCTCTGCTCTCTCCTAACCTGCTCTGGATCCCCCTGCTCTCTCCTAACCCGATCTGGATCCCCCTGCTCTCTCCTAACCCACTCTGGATCCCTCTGTCCACTCCTAACCTGCTCTGGATCCCTCTGTCCACTCCTAACCCGCTCTGGATCCCTCTGCTCACTCCTAACCTGCTCTGGATCCCTCTGCTCACTCCTACCCCGCTCTGGATCCCTCTGCTCTCTCCTAACCCGCTCTGGATCCCTCTGCTCACTCCTACCCCACTCTGGATCCCTCTGCTCTCTCCTAACCCGCTCTGGATCCCTCTGCTCACTCCTAACCCACTCTGGATCCCTCTGTCCACTCCTAACCCGCTCTGGATCCCTCTGCTCTCTCCTAACCCGCTCTGGATCCCTCTGTCCACTCCTAACCCGCTCTGGATCCCTCTGCTCACTCCTAACCCGCTCTGGATCCCTCTGTCCACTCCTAACCCGCTCTGGATCCCTCTGCTCTCTCCTAACCCGCTCTGGATCCCCCTGCTCTCTCCTAACCCGCTCTGGATCCCCCTGCTCTCTCCTAACCCACTCTGGATCCCTCTGTCCACTCCTAACCTGCTCTGGATCCCTCTGTCCACTCCTAACCCGCTCTGGATCCCTCTGCTCACTCCTAACCTGCTCTGGATCCCTCTGCTCACTCCTACCCCGCTCTGGATCCCTCTGCTCTCTCCTAACCCGCTCTGGATCCCTCTGCTCACTCCTACCCCACTCTGGATCCCTCTGCTCTCTCCTAACCCGCTCTGGATCCCTCTGCTCACTCCTAACCCGCTCTGGATCCCTCTGCTCACTCCTAACCCGCTCTGGATCCCTCTGCTCACTCCTAACCCGCTCTGGATCCCTCTGCTCTCTCCTAACCCGCTCTGGATCCCCCTGCTCTCTCCTAACCCGCTCTGGATCCCTCTGCTCTCTCCTACCCCGCTCTGGATCCCTCTGCTCTCTCCTAACCCGCTCTGGATCCCTCTGCTCTCTCCTAACCCGCTCTGGATCCCTCTGCTCTCTCCTAACCCGCTCTGGATCCCTCTGCTCTCTCCTAACCCGCTCTGGATCCCTCTGCTCTCTCCTAACCCGCTCTGGATCCCTCTGCTCTCTCCTAACCCGCTCTGGATCCCCCTGCTCACTCCTAACCCGCTCTGGATCCCCCTGCTCTCTCCTAACCCGCTCTGGATCCCTCTGCTCACTCCTAACCAGCTCTGGATCCCCCTGCTCTCTCCTAACCCGCTCTGGATCCCTCTGCTCACTCCTAACCCGCTCTGGATCCCTCTGTCCACTCCTAACCCGCTCTGGATCCCTCTGTCCACTCCTAACCGGATCTGGAATGTGTTAGTTAGATAATCGCTGGGTATATGCGGTTGTATATGATGGTAAATTATTTTTACGTTGAGTAAAATCCGATTTGAGTGTTCGGAGGGTTCAGACTGAGTCACGTCTGTGTACCTACCGCTGGAACTGAATTTCAAGCCACCTCGAATGCGGTTTAGATCCCATTCACAATAAGAAAGGAAGGGAGGGAAAAGTTCCTTTCAGGTGTGTTGGGAGCAGAGGGAGCTCTAGTGTGTAGGACTAGGACTGAACCCTGTGGGTCCATAAAATCCATAAAGCCTAAGAACTGTACAAGGGCGACATCTGGTGGACATACAGTTATAGGCATCTATGCTTTCACCAACTACACAGCTCAAGGTGAAGAGTCATACAGGTGCTCCTAAAACAGCAGTCAACTCAGATGTTCTTTACAGTGGTGGAACCAGGGTTCTCCATGTCTAGATTACACATATAAAGATTTTATTGACTATCTAGAACCACCAGTGAACCTACACGTGTCTCTGAGTGTGTATGGAATGTTGGTGATGAAAATCTGGAAAACCTGGAAATACTAAGTTCCTTTGGGGGACTATTTGACCTCACAGCCCTGCAGCATGTATCCCTCCACCATGAATGGAGTTTAAGACTTAAATATGTGTGTGTGTGTTGTGTGTGTGTGTGTGTGTGCGGTGTGTGTGTGTGTTGTGTGTGTGTGTGTTTACAGTACTGTGTGTATGTTAGTGTGTGTGTGTGTGTGCGGTGTGTGTGTGTGTGTGTGTGTGTGTGTATTCGTGTGTGTTGTATGTGTGTGTGTGTTTACAGTAGTGTGTGTGAGTGTGTGTGTGTTAGTGTGAGTGTGTGTAAACATGTGTGCAGTATGTGTGTGTATACGTGCGTGCAGTATGTGTGTATACGCGTGTGCGGTCTCTGTGTGTGTGTTTACAGTAGTGTGTGTGTTGTGTGTGTGTGTTAGTGTGTGTGTGTGTATACGTGTGTGCAATGTGTATACGTGTGTGTGTGTGTGTGTGTTGCGTGTGTGTGCGGTGTGTGTGTGTTGTGTGTGTCTGCGGCCTCTGTGTGTGTGTGTGTGTGTTTACAGTACTGTGTGTTGTGTGTGTGTATACGTGTGTGCGGTCTGTGTGTTGTGTGTGTGTATACGTGTGTGCGGTGTGTGTGCGGTCTGTGTGTGTGTGTTTACAGTACTGTGTGTATGTTAGTGTGTGTGTGTGTGTGTGTGTTGTGTGTGTGTGTGTTTACAGTACTGTGTGTATGTTAGTGTGTGTGTGTGTGTGTGTGCGGTGTGTGTGTGTATGTGTGTGTGTGTATTCGTGTGTGTTGTATGTGTGTGTGTGTTTACAGTAGTGTGTGTGAGTGTGTGTGTGTGTTAGTGTGAGTGTGTGTAAACATGTGTGCAGTATGTGTGTGTATACGTGCGTGCAGTATGTGTGTGTATATGCGTGTGCGGTCTCTGTGTGTGTGTTTACAGTAGTGTGTGTGTTGTGTGTGTGTGTTAGTGTGAGTGTGTATACGCGTGTGCGGTCTGTGTGTGTGTGTTTACAGTAGTGTGTGTGTTAGTGTGTGTGTGTATACGTGTGTGCAATGTGTATACGTGTGTGTGTGTGTGTTGCGTGTGTGTGCGGTGTGTGTGTGTTGTGTGTGTCTGCGGCCTCTGTGTGTGTGTGTGTGTTTACAGTACTGTGTGTTGTGTGTGTGTATACGTGTGTGCAGTATGTGTGTTGTGTGTGTGTATACGTGTGTGCAGTATGTGTGTGTATACGTGTGTGCGGTCTCTGTGTGTGTGTTTACAGTACTGTGTGTATGTTAGTGTGTGTGTGTGTGTGTGTGTGTGTGTGCGGTCTCTGTGTGTGTGTTTACAGTAGTGTGTGTGTTGTGTGTGTGTGTTAGTGTGAGTGTGTGTATACGCGTGTGCGGTCTCTGTGTGTGTGTTTACAGTAGTGTGTGTGTTAGTGTGTGTGTGTGTATACGTGTGTGCAGTGTGTATACGTGTGTGTGTGTGTGTGTGTGTGTGTGTGTGTTGCGTGTGGGTGCGGTGTGTGTGTGTTGTGTGTGTGTGTGTGTTTACAGTACTGTGTGTTGTGTGTGTGTATACGTGTGTGCGGTCTCTGTGTGTGTGTATACGTGTGTGGGGGGTGTGTATACGTGTGTGCGGTCTGTGTGTGTGTGTTTACAGTACTGTGTGTTGTGTGTGTGTGTATACGTGTGTGCGGTGTGTGTGTGTGTGTATGTGTTGTGTGTGTGTGTATACGTGTGTGTGTGTGTGTGTGTGTGTGTGTTTACAGTACTGTGTGTTGTGTGTGTGTGTGTATACGTGTGTGCGGTGTGTGTGTGTGTGTATGTGTTGTGTGTGTGTGTGTGCGGTCTCTGTGTGTGTGTGTGTATACGTGTGTGTGTGTGTGTGTGTTTACAGTACTGTGTGTATGTTAGTGTGTGTGTGTGTGTGTGTGTGTTTACAGTACTGTGTGTATGTTAGTGTGTGTGTGTGTGTGTGTGTGTGTGTGTGCGGTGTGTGTGCGGTCTGTGTGTGTGTTTACAGTACTGTGTGTGTGTGTGTGTGTGTGTATGTGTTGTGTGTGTGTGTGTGTGTGTGTGTGTGTGTGCGGTCTCTGTGTGTGTGTTTACAGTACTGTGTGTGGAGACGGAGATGGAGAAGTTGAGCTGTGGAGCTGTTGGAAAGTCTGAGTGGAGAGTGGAGCAGGGCTGCAGCAGACCGGAGCTCCTGTTCAGAAGCTGCAGGGAGGGGGCGGGGCTTCCACCACAGACTACAGGAGGAAAAAGCCGTTATTTTATTGGCCACCCGTATTCCGGCTAAGCCCCGCCCCCTGCGCTGGGATTGGCTGAGGTCAGACTGGTTAGTATAGGAAGCCCAGAGTGGGGAAACCCGTCTGATGATCAGCCTACAGTCTTACAGGGTGTGCAGGTTCGACCACACCCAGTGTTCAGTAATCTGGAGGAGCTACAGAGTGTTCAGATCTGAACTCATTATTATTATTATTATTATTATCATTATTATTATTACTATTAATATTATTATTATTATTATTATTATTATTATTATTACTGCAGTCATGTCCAGCACTAGGGGCGGGAGATGGGAGATCATCCAATCATAGAGCAGGAGGGCGGGGCATGACGGAAAGCGGGTGGAGAAGGAAAAGCCTGGAGAAGTTTAGTCTGAGGCGTGGAGAAGAAGAAATGTCCAGTCCCGCGGTCAGCCTCGCCGCTCTCCTTCAGAACTCCGGACTAACTCCTGCTACAGAGAGGGATTAGGAGGAGCTGGGTCCGCTGCTGGTCTCCGCGCTCCCCCGAGGAGGAGGAACTCTAACGGAAATGTAGACGAGTCCTGGCCGCGGAGCTCGGACATGGTAGGTCTGGATTTTCCGCTTCTGGAAGTGTTTAGAGGGAATTTCATCCTCACAGGAAGTTCCCGAGGACATGCACAAAGTCAGCTTCCGATTCCCCCGTTCCACCTTAAATAAATAGTTACATTCCGGCGCTGAGGCGTAGTAACAGTAACTGCTGCACCGTTTAAGGTGGAACGGCGGAGATAGGAAGCGACTCCAGCCACGTATGAGCGCGAGCTCAGACTGATACTGTGTATTACAGGGTTCTAATGGCCTGTCTGGCTCGGTTCCCTCCGATCTCTGGGGAGAACCTGGAATGAGCTTTATTAGGCGGAGGTTCTGCTCGGGGATTCCCGCCCCCACCCCTCCAGCAGACCCACTGCGCTGCGGGCTCCTGCTGGAGGAAGGAGAAGTGGGGCTTACTGAGGGCTGATGACCTCACAACACATCTACTGTTCCACACGGGTCAGCAGATCCCACCACAGGGTTCTACTGAAGTTCTCAAGCTCGGGCACGTTCTCCTGCAGTGCTTTAAAGTTACACAGAGAACTCAGAGCTTCTAGAAACCACACAGCAAGATGGTTCTTCAGGGGTTCTTTAGTAAAGACTACAGTTCTGTGTGGAACCATGAACACTAGAACCACATGCATGCTTTCACATGGTGAAACGGTTCTTCAGGTTGATTATATGTGGTTCTATGTAGAACCCAGCTTGATATAGTGGCAGGAACCTGTTTGGTGATCCTGATCCTCTGGAGAACCATTTCACCATACAGAGCATATATCACATATAGCATCTAACTATCACTGGGGCTACCTATACCTACAATTAGTGTCTGATTAAGACAGGGACTATATATACCTACGTCAGTATCTAAGAGTGTCTGATTAAGACAGGGACTGTATATACCTACGTCAGTATCTGATGGTGTCTGATTATCACTGGGGCTACATATACCTACAATTAGTGTCTGATTAAGACATGGACTATATATACCTACGTCAGTATCTAAGAGTGTCTGATTAAGACAGGGACTGTATATACCTACGTCAGTATCTGATACTGTCTGACTAGTACTGAGATTACATATGCTGATTAGAATCTGAGACTACATATTTCTAAGTTAGTGTCTGATTAGCACTGGGACTACATATACCTACATTATTGCTTGATAGTGTCTGATTAACGCTGGAGTTACATATACCTACATTAGTGTTTGATAATGTCTGATTAACACTGGAGTTACATATACTTACTTTAGTGTTTGATAGTGTCTGATTAACACTGGGGCTACATATACCTACGTTAGTGTTTGACAGTGTCTGATTAACACTGGGGTTACATATACCTACGTTAGTGTTTGACAGTGTCTGATTAACACTGGGGTTACATATACCTACGTTAGTGTTTGACAGTGTCTGATTAACACTGGGGTTACATATACCTACGTTAGTGTTTGACAGTGTCTGATTAACACTGGGGCTACATATACCTACGTTAGTGTTTGACAGTGTCTGATTAACACTGGGGCTACATATATCTACGTTAGTGTTTGACAGTGTCTGATTAACACTGGGGCTACATATATCTACGTTAGTGTTTGACAGTGTCTGATTAACACTGGGGCTACATATATCTACGTTAGTGTTTGACAGTGTCTGATTAACACTGGGGCTACATATATCTACGTTAGTGTTTGACAGTGTCTGATTAACACTGGGGCTACATATATCTACGTTAGTGTTTGACAGTGTCTGATTAGCACTGGGGCTACATATATCTACGTTAGTGTTTGACAGTGTCTGATTAACACTGGGGCTACATATATCTACGTTAGTGTTTGACAGTGTCTCATTAACACTGGGGCTACATATATCTACGTTAGTGTTTGACAGTGTCTCATTAACACTGGGGCTACATATATCTACGTTAGTGTTTGACAGTGTCTGATTAACACTGGGGCTACATATATCTACGTTAGTGTTTGACAGTGTCTCATTAACACTGGGGCTACATATATCTACGTTAGTGTTTGACAGTGTCTGATTAACACTGAGGCTACATATATCTACGTTAGTGTTTGACAGTGTCTGATTAACACTGGGGCTACATATATCTACGTTAGTGTTTGACAGTGTCTGATTAACACTGGAGTTACATATATCTACGTTAGTGTTTGATAGTGTCTGATTAACACTGGGGCTACATATATCTACGTTAGTGTTTGACAGTGTCTGATTAACACTGGAGTTACATATATCTACGTTAGTGTTTGATAGTGTCTGATTAACACTGGGGCTACATATATCTACGTTAGTGTTTGACAGTGTCTGATTAACACTGGAGTTACATATATCTACATTAGTGTTTGATAGTGTCTGATTAGCACTGGAGTTACATATACTGCATGTGCCAATGTGGGTATAAGCTTGATATTCTTCTGCTGGATTAATTAGACCGATGTGGACACTGCATGTGAAGGCTGCATGCGGGCGCTGTGTGTGGACGCTGCATGTGGACACTATGTGTGGACGCTGCGTGCGGACACTATGTGTGGACGCTGCATGCGGGCCCTACATGCGGGCGCTACATGCGGGCACTGTGTGTGGACGCTGCATGCGGGCCCTACATGCGGGCACTGTGTGTGGACGCTGCATGCGGACACTATGTGTGGACGCTGCATGCGGACACTGTGTGGACGCTGCATGCGGGCGCTACATGCGGGTGCTGTGTGTGGATGCTGCATGCGGGCGCTACATGCAGGCGCTACATGCGGGCGCTACATGCGGGCACTGTGTGTGGACGCTGCATGTGGGCGCTACATGCGGGCGCTATGTGTGGACGCTGCATGCGGACACTGTGTGTGGATGCTGCATGCGGGCCCTACATGCGGGCCCTACATGCGGGCGCTACATGCGGGCACTGTGTGTGGACGCTGCATGCGGGCACTGTGTGTGGACGCTGCATGCGGACACTGTGTGTGGACGCTGCATGCAGGCGCTACATGCGGACACTGTGTGGACGCTACATGCGGGCACTGTGTGTGGACGCTGCATGCGGGCCCTACATGCGGGCCCTACAGGCGGGCGCTACATGCGGGCACTGTGTGTGGACGCTGCATGCGGGCCCTACATGCGGGCGCTACATGCGGGCGCTATGTGTGGACACTGCATAGTCCTGGTAAGCTATTGGCCGACTGAGTGCCAGACGACAGGAAGCAGTAAAGCGGACGCACTGGACACGCCACCTCCTTCTGTCTGATAGTTGATGGACAGGCTGGGAACAGGACTGAGCTATGGACAGTAAGCTGAGCGAAGCGTGAGGAGCACTGAGGAGGGACCTGCAGGGAAGATGAGGAGTAACGGAGCAGTACAACAATCAGCTATTCACCGTCCGTACCGAGACAGGGTGCAGTCTTAATCACCAGCAGAGCCGAGACTGGACCCGGGAGAAAAGAAGGCCTGTTGCGTCACACAGACAAAATAAGCTCTTTATGATGGAGAAGCCAGTGTTCGGCGTGTGTGGGACAGGGTGGAGCAGTCTGGCAGAGCGAGCGAGCGGCATACAGGGAGAGGGAGGGGCAGAGAGAGAGAGAGAGAGAGAGAGAGAGAGAGGCCCGTGGTTTGGGTGATGCTGCATTTTCCACATTGGAAGTGAAGAAGGGGTGGTGGGGTGGTGGGGGTGCGGGGGCTAGGGGGAAGAGATGATTCATATTCGAAGTGGAGAGGTGAGGGAGACGGAAACCCCCCCCACACAAATACAATAGGTGTCTGGACCTCAGGTCACGTGTTGGGACATCCACAGTTTGTAAAGAGTGTGGAACGTTCTGCAGGAGGATTCCGGAACACGGTTCCTCAGATTCACCTGCAGGAGATGGACCTGAGGACAGAGGGTCCCACGGGGTTGGGGTTAGGTTAGTCTTGGTGTTGGAGTTAGTGTTGGAGTTAGTGTAGGGGTTAGTGTTGGAGTAGTGTTGGGGTTGGAGTTAGTGTTTGGGTTGGAGTTAGTGTTGGGTTAGTGTTGGAGTTAGTGTAGGGGTTGGAGTTAGTGTAGGGGTTAGTGTTGGAGTTAGTGTAGGGGTTAGTGTTGGAGTTAGTGTTGGTGTTGGAGTTAGTGTTGGGTTAGTGTTGGAGTTAGTGTTGGTGTTGGAGTTAGTGTTGGAGTTAGTGTAGGGGTTGGAGTTAGTGTTAGATTTGAAGTTAGTGTAGGTGTTGGAGTTAGTGTTGGTGTTGGGGTTAGTGTTGGAGTTAGTGTTGGGTTAGTGTTGGAGTTAGTGTAGGGGTTGGAGTTAGTGTTGGTGTTGGAGTTAGTGTTGGAGTTAGTGTAGGGGTTGGAGTTAGTGTTGGGTTAGTGTTGGAGTTAGTGTTAGATTTGGCGGGAGTTAGATGGTCAGGTGTTTGGAGTTAGTGTGGGCGGGGGATTGGAGTTAGTGTTGGTGTTGGAGTTAGTGTAGGGTGGTTCAGTGGGGCGGGAAGATGAAGGTCAGGTGTTGGAGGTTGGTCAGTGGTTCGTGGGGTGGGAGTTAGTGTTGGGTTGGAGTTAGTGGGAGGATGAAGGTCAGGTGGTTTAGTGGGTTAGTGTTGAAGGAGTTAGTGTGTAGGAGGGATGGGTTAGTGTTGGTGTTGGAGTGGTCAGTGTAGGGGTTAGGTGATGGTGGTGGTTTAGTGGGTTAGTGAAGGGTGGTTCAGTGTTGGAGGATGAGTGTCAGGTGTTCAGTGGGCGGGAGGAGGATGGTCAGGTGGTTGTTAGGCGGGAGGATGATGGTCAGGTGGTTCAGTGGGCGGGAGGATGATGGTCAGGTGGTTCAGTGGGGTGGGATGATTAGGTGGTTCAGTGGGTGGGAGGATGATGTCACGTGGTTCAGTGGGCGGGTTCGAGTGTAGATGGTCACGTGTTTCAGTGGGCGGGAGGTTGTTAGTGTCAGGTGGTTCAGTGGGCGGGAGGATGATAGTCAGGTGGTGTTGGAGTGGGCGGGAGGATGATGGTCAGGTGGTTCAGTGGGCGGGAGGATGATGGTCAGGTGGTTCAGTGGGTGGGAGGATGATGGTCAGGTGGTTCAGTGGGCGGGAGGAGGATGGTCAGGTGGTTCAGTGGGCGGGAGGATGATGGTCAGGTGGGTCAGTGGGCGGGAGGATGAAGGTCAGGTGGTTCAGTGGGCGGGAGGATGAAGGTCAGGTGGTTCAGTGGTGGTAGGATGATGGTCAGGTGGTTCAGTGGGCGGGAGGATGAAGGTCAGGTGGTTCAGTGGGCCGGACGATGAGAAGTCAGGTGGTTCAGTGGGCGGGAGGATGATGGTCAGGTGGTTCAGTGGGCGGGAGAATGATGGTCAGGTGGTTCAGTGGGCGGGAGGATGATGGTCAGGGGGTTCAGTGGGCGGGAGGTTGATGGTCAGGTGGTGTGGGCGGGAGGATGATGGTCAGTGGGGTTCAGTGGGCGGGAGGATGATGGTCAGGTGGTTCAGTGGGCGGGAGGATGATGAGTTAGGTGGTTTCAGTGGGCGGGAGGAGGATTCAGGTGTAGGTGGCGGGAGGATGATGGTCAGGTGGGTTCAGTGGGCGGGAGTTGGATGATAGTCAGTGGTTCAGTGGGTGGGAGGATGATAGGTCAGGTGGTTCAGTGGGCGTGAGGATGATGGTCAGGTGGTTCAGTGGGCGGGAGGATGATGGTCACGTGGTTTCAGTGGGCGGGAGGATGATGGTCAGGTGGTTCAGTGGGTCGGGGAGTGGGCGGGAGGATGATGGTCAGGTGGTTTCAGTGGGCGGGAGGATGATGGTCAGGTGGTTCAGTGGGCGGGAGGGTTGATGGTCAGGTCGTTCTGTGGGGGGTTGGATGATGGTCAGGTGGTTCAGTGGGCGGGAGGATGATGGTCAGGTGGTTCAGTGGGGCGGGAGGATGATGGTCAGGTGGTTCAGTGGGCGGGGAGGAGATGGTCAGGTGGTTCAGTGGTCAGATGATGGTCAGGTGGTTCAGTGGGCGGGAGGATGAAGGTCAGGTGGTTCAGTGGGCGGGAGGATGATGGTCAGGTGGTTCAGTGGGCGGGAGGATGATGGTCAGGTGGTTCAGTGGGCGGGAGGATGATGGTCAGGTGGTTCAGTGGGCGGGAGGATGATGGTCAGGTGGTTCAGTGGGCGGGAGGATGAAGGTCAGGTGGTTCAGTGGGCGGGAGGATGATGGTCAGGTCAGGGTGGATGATGTCAGTGGGCGGGAGGATGATGGTCAGGTGGTTCAGTGGGCGGGAGGATGATGGTCAGGTGGTTCAGTGGGCGGGAGGATGATGGTCAGGTGGTTCAGTGGGCGGGAGGATGAAGGTCAGGTGGTTCAGTGGGCGGGAGGATGAAGGTCAGGTGGTTCAGTGGGCGGGAGGATGATGGTCAGGTGGTTCAGTGGGCGGGAGGATGATGGTCAGGTGGTTCAGTGGGTGGGAGGATGATGGTCAGGTGGTTTAGTGGGCGGGAGGATGATGGTCAGGTGGTTCAGTGGGCGGGAGGATGAAGGTCAGGTGGTTCAGTGGGCGGGAGGATGAAGGTCAGGTGGTTCAGTGGGCGGGAGGATGATGGTCAGGTGGTTCAGTGGGCGGGAGGATGAAGGTCAGGTGGTTCAGTGGGCGGGAGGATGAAGGTCAGGTGGTTCAGTGGGCGGGAGGATGATGGTCAGGTGGTTCAGTGGGCGGGAGGATGAAGGTCAGGTGGTTCAGTGGGCAGGACGATGAAGGTCAGGTGGTTCAGTGGGCGGGAGGATGATGGTCAGGTGGTTCAGTGGGCGGGAGGATGATGGTCAGGTGGTTCAGTGGGCGGGAGGATGATGGTCAGGTGGTTCAGTGGGTGGAATGATGGTCAGGTGGTTCAGTGGGCGGGAGGATGATGGTCACGTGGTTCAGTGGGCGGGAGGATGATGGTCAGGTGGTTCAGTGGGCGGGAGGATGATGGTCAGGTGGTTCAGTGGGCGGGAGGATGGTGATCAGGTGGTTCAGTGGGCGGGAGGATGAAGGTCAGGTGGTTTACTGGGCGGGAGGATGAAGGTCAGGTGGTTCAGTGGGCGGGAGGATGAAGGTCAGGTGGTTCAGTGGGCGGGAGAATGATGGTCAGGTGGTTCAGTGGGCGGGAGGATGATAGTCAGGTGGTTCAGTGGGCGGGAGAATGATGGTCAGGTGGTTTAGTGGGCGGGAGGATGATGGTCAGGTGTTTCTGTGGGCGGGAGGATGAAGGTCAGGTGGTTCAGTGGGCGGGAGGATGATGGTCAGGTGGTTCAGTGGGCGGGAGGATGATGGTCAGGTGGTTCAGTGGGTGGGAGGATGATGGTCAGGTGGTTCAGTGGGCGGGAGGATGATGGTCAGGTGGTTCAGTGGGCGGGAGGATGATGGTCAGGTGGTTCAGTGGGCGGGAGGATGATGGTCAGGTGGTTCAGTGGGTGGGAGGAGGATGGTCAGGTGGTTCAGTGGGCGGGAGGATGATGGTCAGGTGGTTCAGTGGGCGGGAGGATGATGGTCAGGTGGTTCAGTGGGCGGGAGGATGATGGTCAGGTGGTTCAGTGGGCGGGACCCTCAGCACATGAGGAGCAGGTCTGATCTCAGTGTACCATGTGTCAATCGGGTTCTCCTTATCTACGTCTAGAACTTATTCAAGCAGAATCTAGAACATTTTAAAAGCTCCACTGTGTTGAGTGACATGAACATCCAGATATGTTAGTGTAACAGCCCAGCGTTGCCTAAACCACCGACTCCCCCCAGGGACCCCTGGGCTGTCTGGATTTAGTTCCAGCTGAACTTGCCACACACACAGACGGAGCAGGCATGTGTGCCGCCCGGGCGTCCCTGCGGACCCGTCTGAGAACCAGTGGCCTGGAAGGCTCCGGAGTCGTCGGGGCTCCGCCCGGGCCGGTTGACGGGCTATTGGTGTGTTTGTTGACGGGTGTGTAGAATGAAGTGGGCGTCCGTGCAGACTGTCGAAGGCGGTCCTGCCAACCATGCCCATCAAATATCCTGGCTCCTGTAAGCGTTCCCACTGGAAGCCGAGTTTCCAGCTCATGCTGGGCGTCCGCGCTGGACTGTGTCCGGCGTAACTGAAGCTGGCAGGTCTGGAAACAGTGACGGAGTAACTCACTCACACGACAAAGAAAACCTTCACCCTTCCTCAATCTGGGAATTCTGATGGATGTGTTTGTGAGGAATACACTGGCTGACTGGGATTTTTGCTGGGTGGTCTGTACTGTCTGTCTCTCTCTCTCTCTCTCTCTCTCTCTCTCTCTCTCTCTCTCTCTCTCTCTCTCTCTCTCTCTCTCTCTCTCTCTCTCTCTCCCTCTCTCTCTCTCTCTCCTGTGTGCTGTCTGTTGGGAGGAAGTCTCCGGGCTCTTCCTTCAGGAGCTGGTGGTTTTCAGGCTGGAGAGAAAGAGAGGAACGGAAGAAGGTTCTTCCGGGTCCAGGACTCTCCGGGTCCTCAAACGCCCCCCCGCACCTCTCCGGGTCCTCAACCCACCCGCCCCCCCCCCGCCTCTCCGGGACCTCAACCCCCCCCCCCCCCCCCACCTCTCCGGGTCCTGAAGCGTACGGTCATACGGGTCTACCAGCAGTGGATAAAATCCCAGTCTACAGGGAATTCTCCTCGGAACTGTGCCAGGGAAGGCCTCCACCACATCTGGACCACCTGACCGAGTCTTTGATGTGAGAGTGTCTGAACACTGATGTGGCTACATCCAGAACCCTGTCCAGTACATGCCGGATCCAGTCCCAGCTGGTACTGGTGCTGGTGGAGGGGTGACAGGCTGGGAGGTGCGGGTCAGTACCGGGGGGCTCGGCTCCTGTGTGGGGAGTTTATGATCCTGTGTACTGAACCCGGCTGCTTTCATTATTAAAGGGCTGGTGATCCCGACTCCCAGGCTGGTGAGATCACCACCTTCACTCATTCCTCCTGGGCTGCAGAGGGCGGTGGAGTCTCTCAGGGCTCTCGGTACAGTGTACATGAACACACCAGGGGTGACTTCACTCAACCCTTAAACCAGAGCCAGTGGAGACCCTGGCCTTCCTGGCCTGGAGAGGTCCGAATCTCACTTTCCTGAAACGGACCACGACTGGCCACGGTCGCACGATCGGTCGGAATATCAGGATCAGGTTTTTTCCCAAAACTTCATCCGCACAGTTCGGAATGTTCTTCAGAACTTCCTCCTACGGTAACTGGAGCGGTGGGTCTGTTCTAGCCCGGGTGATGAACACTCCCGTGTTGGGCTTTATTAACTGACCAATCAAAGAGTAGCCTCGGCGGTGGTATCTTCCCCCGACCACACGTGTGTTAAGGGACACTGCGTGTTCGGTTTGTGTGTGCAGTGTGAGCAGTGCATTGGCGGCTGTGTTTAACCCCCCAGCAGAGCGATGCTCAGGGCTCACTGCACACAGGCGGGCGGAGGTGTGTTGGGGAGGGATCCCTGTTTTATCCTGGAGGTTGGACCCCTGAACGCAGTGCTCAGACCGGGTCATGGTTGTGATGTCAGGAGGTTGGGTTAATCCTGATGGCCGTGATATCAGGTGGTGAAGGTTAGTGTTAGGTTAGGTTAGGTTAGGTTAGGGTTAGGGCAGCTGTGTTGTCCGATCCCGTCACATGGCTTCTCCACCTCCTTCCTGTTGGGGAGGCTCAGCTCAGGCGTGCCAGCCCTGATGGAGGGCGGTCTCTCGAGGCCGTCTGGTGGAGAGCAGGCCCGGGTTGTTGTGACTGCGGCGGTGCTGGTATCTCTGTGCCCTCATACAGGAAGGCCTGTGTGCGGGACTGAGTCAGAGACGGTGCAGATCAGACGCGAGCGCCGCACTGCAGATCGCTATCTGAGCGCTCAGCTGCAAATCCTGACAGACCCACTGAGTGGAACTCCGAGCTGAGTGTCTGCTGAGCAGGCCAGGTGTGAATCCGGGTTCAGCGTGAGGAGGATGCTCCTTTAGCGGGGCGGCGCTCGTGAGTGCCTGATCAGGCGCTCTGTCTGAGTTCGGTCCGGATCGGTCCGGATCGGTTCTGTATGTGCAGACGTGTGGTGGTGTGTGGTGAGGGAACGGTGTTGGGGTTTCGGACGCAGTGATGTGCTGAAGCGGGTCGGTTCCTGTCCCTGGTTTGGGAACTGGGAAGTGGCCGAGGCAGAAATGGAGAAGTACAAGAGGGAGAAGTGAGCCGAGTCTCCTTCCCTCTCTCCGACCCCCCCTTCCCCCTCCACCCCTGCACCCCCCCGGCTCTCCCTTATACTTTCCTTCCCTAGAACTTTCTCCTCAGAGTTTGTTTTTCTTTCCTTTCCCTCTTCCCACTCGTTTTTGGCCTTTCATGAAAACCCTGTTCCTGGCCCGTGTTCCTCAGTCATCACTCCCTTTTTCCACCTCCTCTTTTCCCGCTGTTTCTGGATCCGCAGGATTCTCTCACAGAGCTACGCCTGTAATTACAGTCAGATGATACAGAAGGAGCTACGGCAGAGAGAGGGGGAGGGAGAGAGAGAGAGAGAGAGGGAGGGACGGAGGGAGGGAGAGAGAGAGGGAGGGACGGAGGGAGGGAGGGAGAGAGGGAGGGACGGAGGGAGGGAGGGAGGGAGGGAGGGAGAGGGAGAAAGGAGAGAGAAAGGAGGGATGGAGAGAAGAAAAGAGGAGAGACGGATGGAGAGAAAGGAAGGAGAGAGACAGAGGGAGAGAGGAGAGATGAAGGAGAGAGGGAGGGAGAGAGAGGAGAGATGAAGGAGAGAGGGGGAGAGAGAGAGGAGAGATGGAGAGAGAGAGGGAAAGGAGAGAGAGAGAGAGAGAGAGACAGAGAGAGAGGAGAGATGGAGAGAGAGAAGGGAAGGAGAGAGGGGGAGAGAGAGAGGAGAGATGGAGAGAGAGAAGGGAAGGAGAGAGGGGGAGAGAGAGAGGAGAGATGGAGAGAGAGAAGGGAAGGAGAGAGGGGGAGAGAGAGAGGAGAGATGGAGAGAGAGAGGGAAAGGAGAGAAACAGAAATACTGAAAGTAGTAAAAGGGAGAAGTGTGGTGTGTTGCTATGACGACGGGCTGTGGGACAGTAAACAGTGGGTGTGTACCTCCTCAGGCAGAACTCCGTCTGGGTTTCCTCCACTTCCATCATCCAGGCCTGTGTGGAACGGGGGGCTGTGTGGAACGGGGGGCCTGTGTGGAACGGGGGGCTGTGTGGAACGGGGGGCTGTGTGGAACGGGGGGCTGTGTGGAACGGGGGGCTGTGTGGAACGGGGGGCTGTGTGGATGGGGTATGGTGTGCGAGTGTCGTGTTGTGTTGGGGCTTGTGAGTGTGAAACCGTGTGGCCTGTGTTGTTGAGTGTTCCCTAGATACCACGTGTGCATGTGAGAACAAAGTGGGTGTGTTGGGGGCGGGGTTATGGAGGGGGCGGTAACCGTTTGGCCTGCAGGAAGTTTTTGACATTCCCTAGAAACACAACAGGAAACGCCTGCACAGAGAGACAAGCTGCCCAAGCTACCTCCCCTCTCCCCTCTC
>JAMWET010001897.1:17500-22500 GCA_024036415.1 Prochilodus magdalenae | reverse complement strand
GGGAGTGACGGAGCCGGAAAGAGGGGTGGGTAATTCAGGAGACACTGAGAGTCCAATAACATGGAGAAAGAGGGGGAACGCCGGGATCTGTGCTGAGAGAGAGAGGGGGGGGGGAGAAAGAGGGGAGGGAGAGAGAGAGAGAGAGAGAGGGGGAGAGAGAGAGAGAGAGAGAGAGAGAGGAAGAGAGGAGATAGAGTGAAGGGGAGAGATAGAGAGGAGAGATAGTGAAGGAGAGAGAGGGGGGGGATGGGGAGAGAGGGAGGGAAAGAGTGAAGGAGAGAGACAGGGGGAGGGAAAGAGTGAAGGAGAGAGACAGGGGGAGAGAGAGGGAGGGAAAGAGTGAAGGAGAGAGACAGGGAGAGAGATGGGGAGAGGGAGGGGAGGGAGAGAGAGAGAGGGAGTGAAGGGGAGAGAGAGAGAGAGAAAGAGAGGAAGAGAGGAGATAGAGTGAAGGGGAGAGATAGAGAGGAGAGATAGTGAAGGAGAGAGAGAGTGAAGGAGAGAGAGAGGGGGGAGATGGGGAGAGAGAGGGAGGGAAAGAGTGAAGGAGAGAGACAGGGGGAGAGAGAGGGAGGGAAAGAGTGAAGGAGAGAGACACGGGGAGAGAGGGAGGGAGGGAGGGAGGGAGAGAAAGAGATGGGGAGAGAGAGGGAGGGAAAGAGTGAAGGGGAGAGAGAGAGAGAGAGAGGAAGAGAGGAGATAGAGAGGAGAGATAGTGAAGGAGAGAGAGAGTGAAGGAGAGAGAGAGGGGGGAGATGGGGAGAGAGAGGGAGGGAAAGAGTGAAGGAGAGAGACAGGGGGAGAGAGAGGGAGGGAAAGAGTGAAGGAGAGAGACAGGGGGAGAGAGAGATGGGGAGAGGGAGGGGAGGGAGAGAGAGAGAGGGAGTGAAGGGGAGAGAGAGAGAGAGGAAGAGAGGAGATAGGGGAGAGAGCGTGAGAGGAGAGAGGAAAGAGATGGAGAGAGAGAGGGAGAGAAAGAGAGAGGAGAAGAGAGAGCGAGAGAGATGGGGAGAGGAAGGGAGGGAGAGAGAGGAGAGAGAGGGGAGGGATAACGAGTGAAGGAGAGAGAGACAGAGGAGAGAGAGAGTGAGAAGGAAGAGAGGGAGTGAAGAGAGAGGAGAGGGAGGGAAGAAATGCAAGAGAGAGGGAGGAGAGACACGATGTGAAGGAGAGAGAGACAGGGGGAGAGAGGAGGGGAAGGGCGAGAGGTGAAGGAGAGGGACAGTGATAACAGGGCGCGAGAGAGAGAGAGGGAGAGGGTAAGACGGGCGAGGGAGAATAGTGAAGAAGAGAGGAGGGAAGAGAAGGATGGGGCATAGAGAGGAGGAGATAGTGAAGAATGAGACGAGAGGGCGAGTGATATGGGGAGACGAGCGAGGGAGGGAAAAAGAGTTGAAGAGAGAGAGAGCCCCACCCCCCAGGAGATGAGCGACAGGCGAGAGAGAGATGGGGAGAGGAAGGGAGGGGCAGGAGAGAAAGGAGGAGAGAGAGGGAGGGAATGAGAACGAAGGAGGAGAAAGAGACATGAGAGGAAGAGAGAGTGAAGGAGAGAGAGACAGGGGGAGAGAGAGATGGGGAGAGGAAGGGAGGGAGGGGAGAGGAAGGGAGGGAGGAAGGGAGGGAGGAACATAACGGGGCTTGAGCGGCTGCAGCAGTCCAGAGAGGGTGCGGGAGCTCCGAGCGTAGAGAGGTAAGGAGGCTCTCTCTTTGGGAAGGCGGATCACTCACTCCGGGCGTAGCTGCAGTCCTCCCGCTGTGTGCCGGAGCTGCAGGGATACTGAGGGAGTCACGGAGGTCCAGGGGGAATCATGCTGCCTGATTCCCCCGCTAGCCGAGTGTTCGAGGTAGCATCCCAATCCGGGGGTCTCTCATAGCAAAACCAAGAGCCTGAGACCTCCCGGGGAAAAGACTGAACCGCAGGGGACACTGTTCTCACTCAGGTCCTTTAGCTTTGATGAGGTCTCAGACCACAGCTCCTTTAACAGTCCGGCCTCCGTAACATGCCGGAGTAACATGCCTACTACTCCCCACATGGACCAGAACCTCCCCACATGGACCAGAACCTCCTCAAATCTCCTCCTGTTAGATCTGGAGAGGCTTTCAGCCAGCGTTATTCATGTAGCCAAACGCAGTTACCTGCCGGTCCACCCTGCAGGGAATTCCTCACACTCTAACCGCACCTGTAACCTGTCCTGTGCCCTGAGGTTGGGTTTGCCGGGTCCCGGTAGACGTCTCAGTCCGGACTTCTCCTCTTCTCTTCAAGTCCTCAGAGATTGGGCGACATGGCCAGTTCCTGCTGACTACCGGTTGTCCGTCTCGTGCCTGTGGGAGGAAGGGGGTGGTCACAGCTCGCTCTACTCTTGACTAGGACTGGCTCTTGCCAACCACGACTTCTGCGGGAAGACCACCAAGAGTGCGTGCAGACGTGCCCTATGTGCCTGGGGGAGAAGGTGGTGGTCCAGCTCTCTACTCTTGACTGGAGGCTCTTGCGCAGTACGGACTTCTATCTCCAGGTGGTGCCGTTCTCCACACGCTGTCCCCGTCTGGCCCTCAAGTGCTTGGCTCCAGGTGGGCCGAGTCTCAGGCCCTGTCTCGTGGTTCCCGCAGTCGCCAGGCACAGATGAGTTCGCAAGCACCACTGGCTGCACTGCATCAAAAAGGAGCGCACAGCAGTTGCACGCAGGGGAATGAAGAGGAAACGAGGCAGAGGCCGGCCATGTTGGGTAAGGTTGGTTGGTGTGCGTATCTCATCGGCCAGTGTTCTCACCTGCGTTCTGTTGTTTCTCCCCAGGAGGGGGCTGTTTAGACACCTGCCTGGTGAGCACCTGCGAGGGCGTGGTGCGCATCCCTTGGGACGAGGTGGTCTACCCGAAACTGCTCCACAATCCGTCTGACTCCTTATCCAGCCCGGAGCATCCGTCTGAGGACTCCCCTGCCCCTGACTACCTCTCCCCCACCACTGGTGGTCTAGGGCTGGGCTGGGCCTCTTCCTCAGGAGAGGCTGACTCCTGGTCCTGGGACGAAGAGGACGACTTGCCTCCAGACGGGGGCGAGGCTGAGATTGAGTCTGCCTTGGGGCGGCTGAGGCAAGATCACCTGGCTGCCAACAACTCTGGAGATTACGTAGAGCTCCTGGAGCCCCGCGGGGGTCCCGATGGTGGTGCAGATCCCAAGCAGCGCTACCTGGAGATGCATGGGATCTGCAAGACTAAGACGCTCCCGCTGTGCAGAAGGAGCAAGGCCATCCGGCTGCGGAAGGGCAAGGCCTGGGGGTATGGCAGGGGTGACACTGGGGCTAGGACTGGAAGCCTGGGCAGGAGGGACAGCAACAGCAGTGGAGGCAGGACTGGAAGCCTGGGCAGGAGGGACAGTGGGAGGGAAAGTGGGGGTCCTCGCAGGGATTGGGTCAGTTCTAGGCCTCCACCTCGAGTCATCGATTTGGCTCGAGAGCGGCGGCCATGCCCTCCGTGCCTCCAGGACTCCGATGACGGGGGTACGGATCCTGTAGGTCCGGAAAGCAGGAGGCCTGCAGTTAAAGAGAGGAGGCCTGGTGTGGGCAAGGAGCGGGAGGGAGCTGGAAGCACATTACCCTGGGAGGAGAGTCACAAGGGGAGAGGCTCCAGTAGTAGGCGGAGCTCTGGGATTGAGGATGTCAGTGAAGTTGACCCTCACACAGCAGGTAACCAATCAGATCGCGTTCAGGGCCTCCACTCAGACTCTGTTTCTGAGGCGGGTCAGCCTCGGGCTGGAGATGAAGCTTCCACACAGTGTGCCAGCGCGGGGACCCAAACGCCGGGCACGCCAGCTCCGCCAGCTCCGGGCGCTAGGAGACCGCTGACTGGCGGATCTGAAACGAAGCCACTCAGGGAGTCCCCGTGCAACAGGGAGTCGAACAGCACCAGCAACGAGACAGGAGACCCCAAAGATCAAACGGGGCGGCGTAACCAACACAGGCCTCCTCAAGCAGGTACTGGTGAAGGGCATGCTGGGAAGCCAGAGGAGCGTCCGTGTCCCAGGGGAAGGGAAGTCAAAGCAGGAGGATTCCGAGCACCCAGGTACTGCACCTCCGGAGACGGGTAGACACACTATACTCAGAGTAAGAACCGCGAGGAATGAAGCTAGAACGCAGAACCCTAGAACCGACTGGAGTCAAGGGAGCTGATTACCTGAGAGAGGAGGGGGCGGGTTCCACTGTAGCTCATTTCCCTCATACTGATGTTTCATAGCGCCCGTTTCGGCCGATGCCACGGAAGTTCCGCACCCGAACGTGGTTCTCATTGTCTTCCTATCCGGGACCTGTCCTTAGGTAGAACCACACTCGAGCACACACAGGCGAGCGGGTTACCGTTTAGGACCTCCTCCAGAACACGTTTAACATGGTGCATGTGTCTCGCTGTTAGACAAACAGACACAACTATCAGGAACCGTTCTGGGGTTTAAAGAACCTCCACATGGTGTAACAGAACCCGATCTGGGCATCCTAAACCACCACGTCACACATATCTCACACAGTTCCTGCAGATGGTGCGGTAGGGGTGGAGGTGGAGGGACACCAGGTCTTCTGGACGTGTGACTACAGACCGTCCATCTTGGTGCTGACCACGGTGCCTCCACACACGGATTCGTTGGGCGTCTCCACCAAGACTAAAGCGGGACTCGTCACTGAAGATGACCCGCTGCCATTCTGAGTCACTCCATGACAGTCTGGTACGACACCACTGCAGTGTTTGGTGACGGTGTTGTGGTGTCGTGGTAACGGTGTGTGTGCAGGTGGTCCGGCGTGGTGCAGCCGTCTGCCCATTTTCTGCCTAACAGTGTACTTGCTTATGTCACGTGTGCGGCTGAGCGTGAAACTGGGATCGTTAGGATGTCCCACACTGTCTAACCTGCACACCTAGCTGGGTGGGGTTGGCTCTCTGGCTGCACACGGGTGTGCGGTCCTCTGAGGGGGAGTGTTTTTGTGAGCGGCCGAGTGTGCGTTACTAATGACACCCCGGCTG
>JAMWET010001897.1:7500-12500 GCA_024036415.1 Prochilodus magdalenae | reverse complement strand
CTCACTCACTCACATTCACCACAGGGGGGCGCTGTAATGATACAGTGATCCATTTCAAACCTGCCGCACCCTGTCCAGTCCAAACACGGCGCTAAGCTGCACAGGCAGCCTGCTGTAGAGCAGCACTAGCACCCTGACATGCCTGTAGCTCTTCAGGGTGCAGCAAGTGTCAGTTTGACCGGGCCAGCCAATGAAAACAGAGCTCATTTACATACACAGTAAGCAGAGCAGCCTGTTTTACTGTGAGGGAGGAAGAGAGTTTGGGAATGTGGGAGCCGTGTGAATGTCTGTGGGTCTGTGTCTGCTCCTCCCCAGTGTGAGAAGGAGATCGAGCGTGTGCAGGAGCAGCTGGAGGAGTATAAGGATCCTCCTCTCTCACTCAGCCGCCTCTCACTCAGACAGCAGAAGTTCCGGAGCTTCAGGGAGACGGCCATGGTGAGTAGGAGCGGGGTCTCTGTGTGTGCGGTGTGGTGCGGTGCGCAGTACAGGTGATGTGTGGATGTGTACCTGCAGCGTCTGGGTGTGTGGAGACGCTAACGGAGGTCCTGTTTGTCCGGGTATCAGGTGCGTCCCTAAAGCCCGTTTGTGTTTGTCCTTGTAGGACCTTCACAGTGAGACTCTAGTGCTGCTGGGAGAGGTGGAGAGTTGGTCCGAGCTGGACTGGCCCGGACTGGGGGCGGTCCTTAACCGACTCCCACCTATCAGGGAGAAGGTGAGAGACATGTCTCACTGTCTGTCTGACTGCTGGACACAACTGGACAACACACAGAGACTACTGTCCACGCTTACGGAGGTACGACACACACACACCTACACACACATACACACCTACACACACACCTACACACACACACTACACACATACACACAGACTACACACAGACTACACACACACACACACCTAAACACACACACTACACACATACACACAGACTACACACAGACTACACACACACACACACCTAAACACACACATACACACATACACACACACACAGACAGACTACACACACACACACTCACACATACCCAACGCTGCTCCTGTTCAGTCGGTGGCGTGTCTAGGGTCACACACACCTACACACACACACACATACACACACACACACACACATACACACACAGACACACAGAGACTACTGTCCACGCTTACAGAGGTACGACACACACACACCTACACACACACACACACACCTACACACACACACACACACACACACACACACACCTACACACACACACACACACACACACACACACTCACACCTACACACACACCCTACACCTGCACACACCACACACACCCCACACACACACTCACACACTCAACACACCTACACACACACACACGATACACACTCACACACCACACACAACCTAACACGCATACACACACACACCTACACACACACACACACACCTATACACTCACACTACACACCTACACTACACACAAACACACACACTCACTCCTCTGCAGCACCTGACACACACACACACCACCTACACACATACACACACTTGACACAGACTACACACACACATGACACACCACCTACAAACACACACTGACCACAATAGGAGAGCTCACATCCCGGAGATGAGCACCAGCTGATGTCCCGCTGGACGATCGACCAATAGGAGAGCTCACATCCCGGAGATGAGCACCAGCTGATGTCCCGCTGGACGATCGCGGTGTCGCGTCACTGATGACGAATGAAAGCTGCTTTGCATTGTGGGTAAATTCCTTCTTTATCTCCTCCCACTGCAGGCGTCCCAGTGGTGTGACGTGGTCTCCTCCTCCTCACCCCTCTCCTCCCCATCTTCTCCTCTGTCCTCGCTCCCGCCCATTCCCCCGTCCCGTTTCCAGGATGCACGGGCTCTGGCGATGGAGTTGGGGGGCGGGGCTTTACTGGAGCTCTGGGCGCAGACCCTGGAGCGCTACCAGCGGACACTGGCCCACTTCAAGACCCGGGTGCTCCAGGCGGAGCGTGGCCAGCCCGCTGCCGCTCAGGGTCAGGAGCCCGGCTCGGGAACGGCCAAGACCTCGCGGACCCTCAGCTCCGGTGCCTCCAGCCTGTGGGAACTAGAGGGAGAGCCGGAGGCGGAGTGGGGCAGCGTAGGGGAGGGAGGCCTGCAGTCCTGGGGGTCACTGGCCTCACTGTTCCGCCCACAGAACTGCTCCACGCTGAAGATCGGAGAGGAGAAGAAGAAGGAGGGAGCGGGAGCTGCTGCAGGAGGAGGGAAGTTCCTGCAGAACCTCCTCAACCCAAGCAAGAAGAGTGTGAGTGTGTGCCTCATGTGAGGCCGGTCCCCCTGGCGCTGGCCCGGCTGGTGTCTGGCGCCGGCCCGGCTGGTGTCTGGCGCCGGCCCGGCTGGTGTCTGACGCCGGCCCGGCTGGTGTCTGGCGCTGGCCCGGCTGGTGTCTGGCGCTGGCCCGGCTGGTGTCTGACGTGGCCCGGCTGGTGTCTGACGTGGCCCGGCTGGTGTCTGGCGCTGGCCCGGCTGGTGTCTGGCGCTGGCCCGGCTGGTGTCTGGCGCTGGCCCGGCTGGTGTCTGGCGCTGGCCCGGCTGGTGTCTGACGTGGCCCGGCTGGTGTCTGGCGCTGGCCCGGCTGGTGTCTGACGTGGCCCGGCTGGTGTCTGACGTGGCCCGGCTGGTGTCTGGCGCTGGCCCGGCTGGTGTCTGACGTGGCCCGGCTGGTGTCTGGCGGTGGCCCGGCTGGTGTCTGGCGCTGGCCCGGCTGGTGTCTGACGTGGCCCGGCTGGTGTCTGACGTGGCCCGGCTGGTGTCTGGCGGTGGCCCGGCTGGTGTCTGGCGCTGGCCCGGCTGGTGTCTGACGTGGCCCGGCTGGTGTCTGGCGCTGGCCCGGCTGGTGTCTGACGTGGCCCGGCTGGTGTCTGGTGCTGGCCCGGCTGGTGTCTGACGTGGCCCGGCTGGTGCCCGCCTGCTGTAGTCGTGCTGCTACACGTTCTAACTCCGCAGTGTGCCAGTCTCACGTTCTCCTTCCTCTCCCATACAGCCCACAGACGCTCCTCTCCCTCCCAAACCTCCCCGGAAGCGCCACCCAAGCTTCGACCTGCAGGCGCTTCTGGCACCGAGGCGGGCGGCGGCGACCGTGACCAAGCCTGCGGAGACTCCGCTGAGCTCGGGAAGCCGAGCGTCCCCCCTGTCCTGGCTAGGCAGGAGAGCCGTAACGGACCCCATCCTCACTGCAGGGATGGCCGCGGCTCTGCCAGGGTGGAAGGAAACTGGAGGAGGGCCAGGAGGAGGAGGTGGAGGAGGAGGGGTGTTGATCCGCGGAGTGGAGGTCAGCAGTAAGGAGGTGGCTGATCACACGGGACTGAGCAGGCAGCATGTGCTGCTCGGCCGGACGGAGAGAGAGATGGGTGGAGAGAGGCCTGCTGGTACCGCACAGAGGTAGGAGTCTCGGAGAACCTGTACAGGCTAATCTAGAACGTACTAGAGCAGGGCACACACCTACACTGATCCATACGGACAGGTCAGCTGGCAGGAATGACTCACAGCTCCTCCTTTGTGTCCCTCTCAGTAAGCTGTACCTGCAGTGGTGCAGGCTGGTGAGCTCCGAGCGGCAGTACGTGGCTCTGCTGAAGGCCGTAGAGGAGAACTACCTCCCCCTGCTGGACGGCACGGACGCGCCGGCCTCTCTGAGAGGGAAGGCAGAGGCGCTGTTCTCCAACTGGACCGGCCTCGCAGCCTTCCACTCGCAGTTACTCCTCCCTGCCATGGAGGGAGCCCTTTCCCAGACGCTGCAACAAACCGACTGCTTCAACAAGCTGGTGAGTGAGGGTTCTGTGTGGGTCCCTGGGCAGTCCGGGTACCCGAGAGTCAACCCAGAGGGCGACTGGCGCCCTGTAGCTGCAGGTGCTCGGGCTCGGGTTCGGGGGGATGTTGGATAATGATGTCTCACGGTTCTGGACAGTCCGGTCTCTGAGCGGCTCTGTTTACATCTGTCTCCCTCTCTCTCTCTTTCTCTTTCTCTTTCTCTCTCGCTCTCTCTCACCCCCCACTCTCTCTCTCCCTCTCTCTCTCTCTCTCTCTCCCCCCCTCCCTCCCTCTCTCTCTCCCCCCTCCCTCCCTCTCTCTCTCTCCCCTCCCTCCCTCTCTCTCTCCCCTCCCTCCCTCTCTCTCTCTCTTTCTCTCTCGCTCTCTCTCTCTCACCCCCCCCACTCTCTCTCTCTCTTCCCGCTCTCCCCCTCCCTCTCTCTCTCCCTCTCCCCCTCCCTCTCTCTCTCCCTCTCCCCCTCCCTCTCTCTCCCTCTCTCTCCCCCTCTCTCTCTCTCTCTCTCTCCCCCCCTCCCTCCCTCTCTCTCTCTCTCCCTCTCTCTCTTCCTCTCTCCCTCTCTCTCTCTCTCTCCCCCACCCTCCCTCTCTCTCTCTCTCTCTCTCTCTCTCTCTCTCTCTCTCTCCCCCCCACCCTCTCTCTCTCTCTCTCTCTCTCTCTCTCCCCCCACCCTCTCTCTCTCTCTCTCTCTCTCTCTCTCTCTCTCTCTCTCATGAACTAATAGAGGGATCAGTTCCTGCAGTATTCCCATTACCTCCGTATGAAGCCCGAGCTGGACTCCCTGCTGGTCAGTCAGGCTGCTGACTTCTTCAAGGTGAGCTCCATGATCCACCTGTTTGAGTGCGGCGCTGTAAGCACTGTGCGGGTGTGGAAAGGCCAGCGTGTGTTTGGTAATGAGTGTAATGAGCTGGAAGCTCTCTGGGGATTCCTGGCTGTGTATGGACACTGCTGCTGTGGCAGTGCCGGTGGTGTCCACTAGGTGGGTGATGAAGCTGACCGCCTGTACGGTGGAGGTTCTCTGAAGGGTGGTTAGCCTGGTCTCTCCTCCTGCAGTAAAAGAGAAGCGACTGGGGGGGGGGGGTTCGTGCAGACGGGCTCCGCCCCCCGGTTTATTGAAGGAGAGAGATGTTCGGTGTTGGGCAGGAAGGAGCACGTGCTGCGGTGCTGTGGAATCCGGATACAGTGAACCGTGTTC
>JAMWET010001897.1:2500-5000 GCA_024036415.1 Prochilodus magdalenae | reverse complement strand
CCTCCTCCTATTTCCTTTCCTTCCTCTCCTCCTTTTCTCTCTCTTTCGCTCTCTTTCTCCCCCCTGCCCTCACTCAAATCACTTGCGTCCCCTCCCTCCCTCTCTCGCGCTCACCCTCTCCGTTTGCCTCTCCTCTCCTCCTCCCTCTGTCTCCCTCCGCACGCTGGGTTTTGGAAGCTGACGCATTTCGGCTCTACCTGCCACTACCTGCAGGAACGCCGAGCGGGAAGGGAAGCGGGAGAGGAGAGAGAGCCGTTTGGAGCCGAAGGGCGATCGGACCTTGCCTCATTGTTTTTCCTCCCTCTCTCTCTCTCTCTCTCTCACCCACTCACTCTCTCACTCCCCCTCTCTGTGTGTGCTGGGGATTTAAACCGGAGTGTCCAGCGGGGAGTTGTGTGGATCGGAGCAGCCGAGCACGTCTGCGCTTGTTTTTTTGGGAAGAGTTTTGGGAAGTTTTTGTGAACGGGAACGCTCCCGGAGCGCCGGAGGTTCGGAGCGTGACAGTGTGCGTGACTGAACAGGTCCTGATTTATGGCCGTGTGGCTTTTTGCCTTAGCTGACAGAGCTGAGCTCTCCAGGTGTGGCGTCTTTCGCGGCAGAACCATGATTATCACTGTGCGTGTGTTGTGGTTTGCGTGAGTGTGTGCGTGTGTGTGGTGTGGAGATGAGTGTGTGGTGTTGAGGTTCCCTTCTTTTGAGTAGCGGACCTGTAAGCGGGTGTTAAATGAGGTCTGCGCCTGTGTTGATATGACCTGGGGAAAGCCGATAGTATCTCGCACTGTAGCTCAGATCAGGCATGTAGTGCGGTCCCTGGTCCGCTGTCCTAGTTACGCAGTCACAGGAACTCTGTGCTGGTAGTTGGGGGGTCCGCCCTGAGCGGGGGGGTGTTTGAAAGGGGCCCGGGTCGATTTTGGCGTGCTGGAGCTGATGCCGATCGTATGTTTTGAGGTTCAGTAACACATGGTGGGTTACTGTGGCTCGTGGTAAGGTGCTAAGGCTGAGTTTGGAGTCCACTGTGTTCCACCATTACTCACCAGGATCCGGAGTGCTCCGTGAATTCCGTGGGCTTCCCGCTCTCTCCGTATTCGCAGTGCCGTGAAAGCTGCTGACGGTGGTCCTGCCAGCGCGTGCGCGTATGTGTGACTGATCTGTGTTACAGTGCAGACCTATCGCTTTCATTTAGAGGCATGCTGCAGAGTCACTGGCAGTAAAGCGCCGTTCGAGTCAGACTCTGAGGCTCGCTGGTCACCGGTTGCGCTGGTGCTGGATGCTGCAGTGCAGAGAATCGGGTACAGTCTGTTCCCCTGCTGCTCCAAGTACACACAGCGCCGGGACGAGGAGGCGGTCTCGGGACGATCAATAGCCCGGAGTCTTCAACTGGACCTACTTCGTTGGGTTGGACGGTCCCTAGAGGGATGGACGGTCCCTGGTCAAGCTGGTCACATCCAGGACACCATCCAGCTTCATTTGACGTGTGATCTACTGGCGGCGGACTGTACCATCTGGAGTCCAGGGAACCCCACGGAATACGCCATTTTCATTTTTGACCATTAGCCGGACACGGACTGTACCATTCCGAGCGGACCATACACATGCAACTCCCCAGGTACACTTTTCCCAATACGAGACCTCACCTGGCGGACTGTACCATCTCCAGCTGACTCATGACACCCAAACAAATGAGCTGTAAAGCTATAAAGGCAGCTCGCTTTGAATATTGACCGTCTGCTGACCATCAGACCGCACCATCCGGAGCTCTCTCTGTAACAGCCTCACTTCCTCTTGGACATGGACGGTGGGATCTCAGGCTGAGAAGAAGCCCGCCTCGAGTGCCGAGTCGGAAAAGACATTCCTGATTTTTTTCCCTCACTCTTCCCCGTTCGGACGAGTGTCTCGGTCGCAGGGATGGATTACCTGGGCGATAAGCTTTCGGTCGCCCATTCGCAGGTGACTGGCTGGGTGGGCAGCATGCGGCGCTCCCTGCAGGGGGCGCTCAGCTTCGTCTCCAGCGGTATAGAGCGAGCGGGACGAGGAAGCGAAGGAGGAGGAGATGGAGGCGGCGGCGGAGGAGGAGAAGAGCGAGGAGGAGGAGAGAGAAGGAGGAGGGTTTAAAAAGGGCCCGCCTCCCTCCGCAGCCTGGCCAGTCGCAGCCGGGAGTCCTTCCGCAGGTTTAGCCTCCGCAGCCAACAGCGTCTGTCGCTCCGCAGACGGGCCACGCCCTCCTCTCCGGCCACGCCCAGCACGCCTTCTTCTGTAAGAGTCACCACATGCAATACACCCCTCCATTACAGTGTTAAGGCTCCACTCCACTGAACGTCTCCACGCGGTTTGAGGCAGCCGCAGGCCGGTTAGGTCGGTCTCGGGCTCGCTGTCGCTCGGTGATGGTTAGCATGGTTAGCCGTTCAGACCAGTAGCGTAGTGTAGTTCCCACAAGGGCAGCCCACTTCTGACACCAGTGCAGACACGACCATGGCTGGTCCAGAGCTTTAGCCGATAGCAC